>CM033635.1:18598853-18902056 GCA_019453435.1 Rhinogobius similis
TATATCTAGAGGGACAGACTCAGGGAAATTCAAGTCCATAGCAAATGACTTTTGTATTATCACAGAGATAGTTCAGTGGCATCAATAAAAAGTGGGACATCCTCTAAGTAAGTGGGACGAGGGACAGCGGCCTAAATGGCTGTGCAGGACAACCAGAAGAAGGACAGATGGTCATTTTAAGTACAAGTAACAACAACAGCACAGGAGGCAGATGTTTAATTGTGGAGGGGACGCAAAAGGAAGCAAAGATAAAACAAAGGTTAATTATGTATTTACCGGCCAAGTCAACATCACACCAATAATAATAATAATAATAATAGTACTAGCTGATATTTTTTTACGCTTTTACATGGATTTACAAACAGAGTAGACAGGCCTATGACATTTTTACAGCTTATCGTAAGACATTCAGTGGTTAATTTGAACAAAACAATACATCACATTGTGTTTAAGTCATTAAGACAGGTCATGTGGTCTGCCCGGCTGTAAAAGTAGACACACAAACAGGACTCAAAATATACCCCTCTCTTTAGTGTGCTTCCTTGTGTGTCCTGTCCACTATTGTCTAGTCAGTTTGTATAGGCACACTTTAAAGGCTTCCATACTTCCTCAGCCATACAGTCACACGGTTTGCATTTTGTTGGAAGTTGAACCCCTGATGAGGCTTGTTGAGAGAAACAACATTGCAGTCCTTTGTGATGTCCTCAAAGGCATAAAGCATATTTCATGTACAATGCAGCTTTCTAAACGCACGAGGGATTCTGACTGAAAACATTGACAACGTTATAACAAAAACACCTGACTGAACATACTGGTATATTACAATCCATTACGTGTATAGATGCAAAAGTGGATTCTTTACCATTTTGAGATGTGGACATTTTGGTATACTTTGTGGATAAATAGAAAGACTATTAACCCATAAACTGGAAGCTTTAGTTTGAGTTCAGATCAAATCAGTTTTAAGTGCATTCACTGTGTATAGTAAAAACACGTTCATATTCATAAAAGCATTCTTCAACAAGTGGACCCAATGTAACAACTGTTTTAAAGATACATTTCCAAATGAATGCGTTAAGCCGGCGGGCAGACAAGGTAAGGGCAGCAGTTCAGGGGCCGCTCCAGGACACATTTTCAAATATTTTGTTTTAGATATAGAACAGCGATGTAGATTAGCGTGAACTATAATAAATTCCCATTCTATTATCAGCGATACAGAGCAGGGTCCCTTGCTGGAATCTCTGGTCTGGTTTGTCTACTTTAGGGAGATGGTGAGGGTCACACAGGGGCACACCTTGCACTGCAGCTGTATTCATCCAACCCGACAAGCGTTCAGCTATTAGAATAAGTGAGTTTTTGGAGTTTGGGAAGTATAGTGTGTTGCCACGAGTAACGGATTTGTCCCGCTGTTCAACGCAGCCATAGCTGACATAGTTGAGTCCAGCTGTGTGGTCGTCATGGGATCTGGGTCAGTGTATGAGGTGAGAGTCCTGTGGAGAGGATGGAGCGGAAGAATGTGAGAAGCAAAGGATAGAAATATGCAGTGCAGAGTATACAGCTGTCTAAAAAGCTGCTGTTTTTATAGAATAATGTTCAAAATATAACATTTCATTGCACTTTCTACATTGCAAGACACAAGTGAAGGTTGTAAAGGCCACTACCAACCAGAAAACGACTTTCTCATGTAGAACCAACTGTCATGTTACTGTACAAAAGACAACTATTGCTCTTTCCCATAATTTTTTTGCTTAATCAGTGTCTTGTGATAAGACTTCTTTTAAATGCTGAGCTATCGTTATGAGTTGTCTGTTTAAGTAGCCACAAATACAATACAAAAAAACAACAACGTTTTTATGGACTGCCACAGCAAACCTGCCTTTTAACCTGCAGCTGTTTACTTTTACATTTTGCCATTGGTTTCAGATTTATTGCAACTGATGATGACTTAGAAAACAGGATGGACAATTAAGTCGCCCACAACACAGACACTAAATGTGCTGTTTACTTATAATAGTGTATCTCTAGATCAGTGTCCTTGAACTATTTGTCATTGGGTTGAAGCTAAGGACAAGGGGAGGAAGGGTGTCAGCTTCAAAAACTCTGGTGGACCTTTCCAGATGTTATGCAAAGGATGTAGACCTATTCCCTTAAGACCAGAATAATCCACAGGACAAAAAGATGCAGCCCCAAAGTCTACAAGATAATCTACAACCTATCAAACGCTTTTAAATGAGGACACCTGTAGTTTGTCACTGCATGGGATGATATCTTCTCTGGATTTCTCACGCTTTTGCTTAATCCTGCACTGATTTGAAACCCAAACTTGAGTAATGACTGCGATAACACAACAAACTAGATTGGAAAGAAATGCTAGTGCGAAGTAAAAAGTCAATAAGCAAGTAAAAAGTTGAACCTTACTGTGCTTTAAAGTGGAAACAAAAATGCTCTGCAAACCATGGCCTTCACTGCTTCTGTAATCAAACAGTAGCTTACATATATTTTTCTAACTTTATGTATTAAAGTAAAAGTATTTGACCAATCTAATGCATAAGAAGTTGACAATGTTAAAACAATTATCATAAACCATATCAACCGGTCTTTTTGGCCATTTCTTTTGCTAGAAGCGAGACATGTTACAACAGGCAGCTACATGTTACAACCGTTTGAGGTTGCGTCCAATATGGTTTCATTCTACCATAGAAAACAAGCTCAACTCCCACAGTTGTTCAAACAGCCCCCCCGAGGTACACAAGCACTGCACCTGTAAGTCTATCTACTGCAGATGTGAACTCCACCCCGGTGCTGTGAGAACTGAGCCAGATCCCAATAATCAATCAGGACTTAAAACTGGAATTCATGAACCTTTGCCAAAGATGAGACACTTTCAGCCGTTTTAACCATCAAAACTAATCAGTGCATAGTCTGTCCAGCCTTTCCTGTCATATAGGAAACTTGTCATGACGAGGTGCTGTTCTACCGTTCCCTAAAACACTCCTGAACGTTGGCCAAAAGGCGTAGCTCATATTAGGAACAACCCATGATGCTCTGGGGTTTCTCCTTGTTCCCACTGCTGCGTTTACAGCAAATGGGAAATGTTCAGCCTCCTAAAAAGGAAGCGGGGAACATTTCCTAACTGACCTCAAGTTATGGAGCATGGAATATTTTAAAAGATTAACATTCCTTGTGGAGCACATGCCAAAAGCAATTAATGTGAAGCTACAAGACACTCAGAGGGCTTCATGTAGGCCTATAGGAAAGTCTTGTGTGATGTAAAAAGGCATTTGCCTGAGAAACAATAAACATTTATGACAAATGTAAAGCATTTTTTATTCAAATCACCACAAACACATTCAAGTTGGAAAACAGGAGCATGGCAGTTGTAAAGGGAGTGTTTTACAAGGACACGTATGAACTGTTGAATTGAAGTCAATTTAGGCTCATTGAACTGAGCTCGTCATCCATCAATGGAATAACAGTGTCCAAGGGTCTTACGCCTCCTTTACATAAGTCCTCACTGCAATCACGTCTCCCATAATGCATTTCTGTAGAAAGAAAAATATATAAGTGGAAGCTTGATTTTCAGTTTAATTAAAACAAAATAAAACTAAAGGTTAAAAAGTTGAGAAATCAAATAGGTCAGTAATGTGTTAATATTACGTTTAAATTTTTAATTATGAGTCTGACTTTTGCAGAAATGTAGCCTAGTTAACGACCAGCAACCAAAAAACAAAAACAAATAATATAATAATAAAACACTGTACTTACTGCTATTAATTTCCCATCTGTGATCTCCCGCTCTATACACGTCTCTTTGCCATCCCAGGTCTGTTTCTGGATAAGTTTACCATTTTCCAGAGTCATCACGGTCTGCAAATGATTACAAAATATATGAACTTTAAGAAGTAATAAAAAAGGGAGCCAACTTTTTTTTTTGCAGTATAGACAAACCTTCGTCTTCCTGTCGTCTGCGGTGATTTCGTCAAATGGCTCGTCGAGTTTGAACTTTACTTCAGTGGTTTTAAACGTGCTCTGAGACTTCATACATATGTTTTTATCAGCGTCCACGGACACTATCAAGTTAGGCTTGGTCCGATTGCCCACCTGCCGAGTTGCAAACCCCACGCCTAGGATGCAAAAACACAATTAGCCGAGAGAAATCCAGTGTGATTTATGACAGACTGATCATGAGGCGTAAAGGATTAGACAAATAAAACAGGTCTTTTAAGTGAACAGATGACATTGGCCAACACTAACAAACAAACGCTCCAAGCTGCACAATGACTCACCGATTGCCTTCATGTAGTCGTCAAAGTTCTCACTGGCGACCATCTTCCATGTCCCAACAAACTGCTCAACCATCTTTGCAACCTTGGCGTGTTTATCCTCAGACACCTGCAGAACCACTGGGCCAAACTTTCTCCCACGGACAGCGCGACACACGGCCGTTTTAAAGCCACGGCCTGATCCACAGCCACGCGGTCTGAGCCAATCAAAACGTGAAGCGTCACTCTCTGCCGCAAACGTCCCGCCCCTTATGCCATCCTCCACGATGCCTCTGTTCACCACATTTTACCTTTCTTCTTTTATTGGCTTAATAGAGACGATTCTGTGCTCGACTACGTTTTAAGGTGCACTGTGTAACTTTTCTATCTGATGGAGATGTTATTGCTTTTTCTTGGAATGTCCCATAGGTGTTTAATGCCATATTGTGGAACACCCTGATGGAGGCAAGCAGCTGGGGGACGCTTCACCAGAAAACTTACGGAGTGCTGCTTCAAACCTGCCATTTTAAAGGTTTGCAATCTTTTTAATAAGGAATCAAAACTGTGACATTTAGTAAAGTAAGGTACTCTTTATATCTCTGTGGGTAAATTTGGCCTCTGCATTTGACTCATCCTCCAGTGCAGCTGGGGTAACCTGTCAGGAGCATCGCAGCACCCTGGAGCTATCCTTGGTTTAGCTGGAGGATTTTACCTCCTGTACAGGTTTTGGGTTGATGGGGAAAGCCCGAAGGAACCCGCCATTTGAAGTACATATGCACTAAAGCACTTCCAGAATCTAAACCCAAATCTTAAAAGGTAACAAAAAATATTTCAATTGAATAGAATTTTAGATCATTTATTATAAACATTATCAATATACACATAAATAAATATACACTTTTCAACAGAGAACATTAATATTATTTTTTCCCAGTGACAGCTTGTGGATCCTTGGCGATGCAACGAGACTGAAACGCACTGAACATCTCCTGGCTGGTCAGTTTGGCTCCTTTCATCACTAACCGTTCTCCATCCACTGTTTTAAAAAAGACAAAAACACATTCAAGTCGTGACTCATCTGGGTAACAGGTCAAATGAGGGAAAAAATGGACAAAAACACGCAGGATGCTCCCACACAGGCTCCAGTGAACTCTGGCAGAGTGTCCTTGTTCAGGACTTGAGCTGCCGTCAGCAGTGGAGCCATGATGCACCATCTGCCTCAGCATTAAGTCAGTGTTTTGTTTTGGAGGGGCGTTTGTGTGTACAGAGTTCACCTCCTTTCTGGAAATTATATTATGGAATATCACAATGTCCCATTGTTGTGTGAAAAAACATCACAACAGAATCATAATTTACAAATATAGATTGTTGTTGTTGTTGTTGTTGTTGTTGTGGCACTGGTAAAATCCTTCGTTCATTCACATTTGTCTCAAAGAAGTACTAGTTTCAGATATCAACTTCTTGAATAAAGGGCTATGACATAACAGGTCAGATAGAAAGAAAAGAACTTCAAATTAAGGTTTACATTTACTTTCTTCCTAGTATATATTACATAAAAGCACAGGTTTGTGCAGATTTACAGCTACATGACCTCAATATTCGAATTAGAGGAGATGTTTATACCAAATTTAACTTAAAGTGACAATGTGTAACTTTCTGAGATGGAAAGTCATCTGCATGATTCCACAGAAATAGAAAGTTAAAACCATACTTCGGGAGGTTCTTCATGAGTTCAGTTACAGATTTTTTATTTAGTTTGTTATTTTGAACAAGTTTAGGTTTATTTAATCTTGTTTTCTCCTGCTGGTCGGCTGCATGTCTGTAACAAAAAGAATTTCTCCTTGAGGATGAATAAAGTAATTCTCCTCTAGGCCAAGTATGAGTCAGGTTTGTGGAAATGCAAACACACTCACAGTAATGGTGCATTTTTTCCACGTTTCATCAAAAAACATGCTTTTATTTTAGTCCACTGTTGTTTACATTGTGGGGCTTTTTATTAGGCTAAGTGGTGAAATAAATTTTAGCAAACCAAAGTAGCCAAATGGAATATTATATTTGTAATCGCAATGAATATGGTGCCACTGCCATAAATGATTACCATAATTACAGAAATGAAAATCCAAACCCAATAATTGAACTATTTACCATAAGAAAAAAGGACACATTTTATGGCATTGTCATGTTTATTGCAAATGTTATTGCTCTTAATTCAAATATTTTGCCCATGAAAAAAAGTTTTTCCAGTGAAACTGCAACAACGATTGTAGCTAGATACAAGATACAATAATAGCTTCTGCAAATGATTGTTTACCTACCGTATGTGACATCCACCACTGGTTCAGATTTGTCGTGTTTTGCGACAGATGTCACCTCACAGTTCAGGTTGGTCGACCGGATTTTCTCTGAACTCACCATGGCCAGGAACTCCCTGAGTAAAGACAAAAACAAACCATATTACCGGGGCTTAATCTTCCCTTTGGACAAATCCATTCTCTCTTCTCTCGATTTTTCAGGGTTGTGGTCGAGGATCTGAACAGAATTATAATGGTGTGTGATGAGAGGGATCCGCCAACTGTTTGGTCCTGCATCCTGTTCCTCAGCTCATGATACTAAGCCAAAAGTGCTCCAGGGACACATGAGCCTACATGTGCTTGCTTTAACTGAGACTGAAGAAGTAGTGTACAAAAGAGAACGGGGCTGCAATATTTATCACAACTGAAGCAAAATCGGAATTTGAATGGGCGCGCAAATCGCAAAAGCGGCAATTTTTAAAGCACCATAATTTCCTCAACAAACTAGGACTGTTACTAAGAATTATTTTAGTAGTCGACTTGTCGGCAATTAATTGAGACTTTAAAAAACTGAATAAATGTTTCAATATGGTGCTTATAAACAGACCACAGATAAAGTATATAATTGTTTCTTGTTTTTTTTTTGACATTTGTCACTGTCTTTGATACTTTCGTATGTATTTTAAAATTTACATAGTCCAGAGACCATAGTCGACGAGTCATGATTTGTTGATTAATCGTTGCTATTACACCAACAACAAACAAATATCCTGTTTTATTCGGCATAAAGACGTTGTAGATCAAGTGATTATTTTGTCAGATCATAGAGACATTTACATTTCAATCTCCTGGACGCATTTAAAATGTGAACTTTGAACAGCATCCTACTATTAAAACATAAATCGCAAATCTAAAAGCAACCGCAAAACTGGTCAGAAAAATCGCAATTAGATTTTTTTTTCGCAAATCATGTCGCCCTTAAACAGATAATTATGTTGAAATTGACGTTAAAAAACAAACTGCACTGGATTAAAAAAGAATGAACGGACAATTATATAAACATCAACTATTCTATGTCTATACAAAAGGCAAGTCGTCTGCATCATACGAGTGACATTCGCATGAAGAGTACATTAATTGCGACATATTTGTAATCGATTATGAATTGGAAACATTGTCAGGACATCGCCGCACGCTTCTTACCGTGTGGACCGGACATTGGACTCGAAAGGACAAAACTGGACGGCTATTTTCTTCACAGCCTTCAGCACCACGGTAGATCTGGACGCCGCCATGTTTTCCTGTCGTGACCTTTTACCTCAGAGTGGAGTTTTGTTGGTTTGCGAAATGGCCACTAGAGGGAGCCAGAGGATAGGGGACGGTGATGGAGCCACCCCGAGCCACGCTGACAAACCTTAAAAAAAAAAGTACCCTATTCTCAAGCTTTAAAGGTGGAATATGTAAAGAAAAAACTCAACTAAATTAATTTCCTTTTTTGATGAGGCAATGTTCTAATTTCCTTGATGGGTGCTCCTAATCCATAAAAATCTAAACAAGGAAACGCCTATAGAGCAGTGTTTTTCAACCTTTTCTTTGAGTCGTGGCTTTTTTGGTTGAAATGATTCTGCGGCATTCCATCTACTAAAACATGATTTCGTTTACAAGATAATATCTGTGCCACTATATGGTTCATTACATTTGGAAATGGTGATTGTTTTGCTTTCTTTTTATTGCTACATAAGTATGTTCAGGACAATCCTATATGGTAAAATAGGATTGTCCTGTTAACTTAACTGTCAAGGCCCACCTGGCAATACCTCACACTAGTGTTCCCCGATCATGTTTCTATAATTCACCTGTTAAAAGCAGAGCCGCATGAGCCTCCACTAGGAGGCAGTGTACCATATCAAAACACTAAACTAAACGTGCATTCTACTCCCATAATGGAATAAAAGGGTGGAATAATTGTACATCAAAACTAAAAAGTCAAACAAAGGTCAACGTTACAGTAAAACTTAAAAAGTGGTTGTGAAATAGTCAAACTTGCCAGCGCTGACAATGAAATGCTGTGTCGCTTTGAGACATTAGGTCTGCATAAGTGTTAAGCCCAATGTCGCACCTTCTTGTTTTCTGTTTTATGACGTGCAGAAATGTGGTACACTGGTACATTTGTGTATTTTAATAGATAATATTTTGGAATATTTAGTATGTTGTATTGTAATATGCAATCTATCTGATGTAATAGTGAAATGCAGAAAATGTTGGGTAAATACAAATTGTATTGCATTGTATAACTTGAAAATCAAAGCTTGCAGGGGGTTCCTCATCTGCCTGGAGGAGCTCTCTCTTATTCGATGAGACACTTTTCTTCCTCCTGAGTGGTTCTGGCTCCAAATAGATGCGTCAGTCCTGAACCATGTGCAGCCTGTCCGTCCATGGGAGTAGAATCTCTCCTTCACCCGAGTTTTCTGCTTTTTCCCACAGGGTTGTTGTTTTTCCTTGCCGAGAAGGAGGGTGAAGGACAGGGGATGCTCTGGGACAGTTATCCATTTGATAAATTCTCTTTAACATTGTTTATTTAAACTGATTTCTACCTGAGGGCCAACGAGGCAACTGTTGAAAATAGAATAGATGTAAACTATTTAGCTATGATCAGGTGTGCAACAGCTCAGTCTTTTATGAACTTTCTTCTCCCTTAAAACAAATAAAAGACCTCAATTCGACCTCAGAAGGTCTCTTGACCAGTTTATACTGTTGTTGTTATTGGCCAGGACACTTCATCAATGCACCTTAGGTGTGAATAAAGTGTGTAACTTAACCAGTGGTGGTGGTGGTAATAGAGGCCTTTAATGGCTTTTAATTGTGCCAATTTGTAAATTTGTAGTTGCTGAGAGCTTTGAATTAGAGCCATAAGTTGGGGTACAGATAGTCCACCAGTATTGTTCGGCTCTTTTCAAAAATCTAGAGAAAGGAATATGTCCCTCCAAACAGGGGATCAAATGATACTCAGCCACAGCCACACAGCCACATCTCTGTCAGTCTGCCCAAAGTCAGCTGTGGCTACAGTGTCAAATGACAAACAAAGCACTGGACCTAAATGACCTACTGTTGATCACTGTAACTGGAGGTAAAGTCATTTTGTTTAGTGATTAGGTACATAAATCTTGCATTGACTCTTAACATTTGTAATAACAGACCAGGTCCTAAACAAATGCATGATGCATCATGTGACGAATTATGATGACAGTTTTATAGTAAATCACACATTTCCTGCTGCAATAACCCATAGCCCTGTAGGGTTATTGCAGCAGCTCAGTGTATAGTAGTTGTTTTTCTAGTACTTTATTCCATGGCGTTAATAATTTCTCAGTCACTTTGCATGTGCTGCCTGAACAACCTTGTGTCATTGTGTCTTTACTCATTGCAGAGGTGACACCAGGAAACCAGCTCTGACACTTCTCTGCCATCATCCGACAAACATTCACTGCCTCGTAATTACGTCAAGACAAGTTGAGTGTGGTCCTGTCAGCCTCCGAGTCAATAAAGGAGGTGCTGCTCTCCAAACAGACCATCAAACCGACACATCTCATGATCAAATAGACAGAGAGACAACAGGAACAGCCCTGCACTCAGCAAATGAGAAAGGTCAGAGGTCAGTCAACCTAATTAGACGTACAATTTGAATGCGGGTTCTTCAGTTTTATACGCTAAATGTAAATGAGATTTGTAAATCTTACAGTAGAGTCATAGTAACTGATCTATCATTACTATGAATGGTCAACCTTTTTAGTAGTATGACAAAATTAAAGAAATCATTAGTATTCTGTGAAAAAAAGTACTTAAATTGTATCCTAATATTCGTATTTAATGTGAAAGGGTGGAGATAGAAGTTCACTGTATATCACCACATGAATGCATCTTATTGGTATTGACAGCAAGTATTGAGCTTTGGCCAGGCATTACAATGAAAAACTAATTTGAAATTTGACTATTGTGACAAATTTGATTTTCTTTATTTGGCTAAACTGATTAAAATAAACCTAAATTAGGCCGAACCACCAAGACTTCCCAACTTGAAAAACAGCAAAAACAGCAAAAGACCATCCAAAGTCTGAATTTAACCCAAAAATATATCTGAAGTAAATTTGAATGATACCGTTGTTTTCAGAATTTACCATCAACAATTAAAATGTCTATCAACATCAACATTGTTTTCATTGGTCATAGTCTTCTTTCATTTTCTCTGCCGACAATTAGTTCTCAGGCGCAGAACTTCCTCCTCTATTCTGTGTACAAATGGTGTGTGTGTGAGTGAATTTACTCGACCACTGAACGCTTTATTTTTAGCAGCGGTCAAAAAACAAACATGTTGTTCAGTATAGTACGCCCTACTATACCAAGCTGTATATAGGTTTTTCTCACGTCTTTTTCCTGAAGTGTGGACCTGGCCTTTGACAGTAACACAGTGGCAGGGCAGTGGGTTAAATATAGACACAAGGCAACTGGCAGAAGCATTTCCTCCCATCACAAGAACTTTTATAACTATTGTAATGTGTAAATAAAGAGCTGCAAATGTACTGTAGATGACTGTAAGTTAAACTCGTTCAAAGTACAAGAAGCAAAAAAAGCCACAACAATGGCTTTCAGGTAGTAACTATTTAATTTGCTCTTCCTGACACAGCTTTAAATTAGTGACCCAACATTTGATAGCAGGAAGTAAAAAATTGAAGGAAAATACTTGTGAGACTACTTCACTACATGGTGTTATAACGAGTTCTTCATCTTCACAACAATAATTATTTGGTTATGTGAAGGTATATTAGTAACTTTTCTCCTTGTCTCCTTGAAGGTGTTACTGTAAATTGCTTTTCCATGTTCAACAGTATTGCATTAGACTTATTTATCTCCATGGAGACAAGCAGGTGACGACATTCATCCAAAGTTGCAGGTCAGATCTGTGGAGAAGCAAGTCCATTCACAGTAAGAATACATGTTTTTACTCTTTTGGCAAACTAAACTGTTAAAGAGTAAATGCAACATAGATACTGTTGATCATTTCAGGCAAAGCAAGAATATCTCCATCTTACATAGTCCACCTTTAACATAAAATAAGATAAAAATAGTTTTAGATATTGTTTTGGGTGATACTTTGTTGATACAGTAGCGGGAAAAGTAGTTTAAAGAGTTATTTCAGATTTTATAGTCACACTTTAACAGTTTCAATGCCTTTTATGGGGATATGAAAGGGAGTGTTAGTCAAGTCTGTAACACAAACGCTGGCTACGTCTGTGTCTAAAACAGGAATAAACTTCACTGGGCAATAGCTCAAACAACGTACTGAGTCTTTAGTCTTTGATATTCCATGTCATTTATTGTTTGAAGCATTCACACATGAGTAACAGCCAATACAATAATATGCGTGGACCAGTGTTTGAATGGATCTGGAAGCGGCTCCAGAGAGAGTTGAAAACATCCTGAGAATGACTGTGTGAACACCCACAGGATCCGGACTGGACATAAAGTAGGCTACAGTTTCTGGTCCAGGAGAAAGGTATTTCCTTTGGAGACGTCTATAAGGAACTCAAGTATGGAAGGAGGGGGTTGCACAGGGGTCTTGAACCTGCGTTAAGAGATAGATAAACATATTCAAAACACAGGCTACTTTGGACAAAATCTTGTGTAAAACATTTTCTGACACACCAAACCAGCAATGGTTGTTCTAGGGTTCATTCACATTTGCACAAAAACACATTCAAACTGGGACTAAACTATGATTAAACCCCGACCTAAACCAGGATCAGAACAGGAGCAAATCAAGTTTACATCAAAATTTAACTGGGCTCAACCGGGACCTAAAAAGTACAAGTGTGAATGCACCCTAAACACTGGGACTAAATTTGGACTCAACCAGGAACTAAACATGGACAAGGCAAGGGCTAAAAACCAAAACAACAGAACCAAATCATGTTTACATCAAAATTTAACTCGACTGAGAGTGGTATTTTTTTCAGAAACCAAATATGGAAAAAATAAAGAAATCAAGAACACAATTCATATGGTACATAGACAAAAATAAAAATAAATAGAATAAAAAATGAACCAAGGTTAAATCATTTTCAACATAGACAAGTATAATTTTCTGTAGCTTATCCAGAAAGATTTACCATTTTAAATAATCAGAGGAATGCATCGTGTTTGTTTCCGAATTCAACTGAACTCCATTTCCCACAATGCCCCACCCCGCCCTGCCTCCGCCTCCTCCCCTCGGTGTCCTGGCTCCAGTGCTTCCACAGTAGTGTTGCAGACCGAACCGCGGTGTCTCCCCTCTCTCTCTTTCTCTCCACTCGTGTAAATGTGCGCGGACTGGACCACGAGCCACGGCCCGCTCCGTGGACGCACCACGCGCTCACACATCACTTTGACGTCTGTCTAAACGCATCCAACGACGCTTCAACGCAACACACGCACTGGATAAGCCCCATCCACCACTTTCTGTTCACGCTGGACCTTTGAATGGTGCGTTTTGGATCTGCGGTAAGAACACAGTCTTTCATTTTGACAAAGTTAAGTTTTGTTTATTCATGGATTGTTTGCTTTTTGATGTTGGCAAGTTGGATGTGGATTTGGACGGGGGATGAGTGAGCGCGAGGGGAAGACGTAAACTTCACAGAGTGTACTGCGGCAGACTCTGGTCGCATAAGCAGCGGTGACAGCGAGCAGCAGCAGACTTGTTGCCTCACATTTAACCTGCGGATGAGTCTGTGCTGTTGAGATATAGTTCATCACAGCAGCATAAAGTCATTCAAGACTGTGAATTTCACTTGATATAGACATTTGTCAGTACATCGTGCACTAAATATAGTTGGCCCTACACCGATTACTGCTCTTAAACAAAGTTATTATGACCATCTTATTGTCTTGCATTGAGACTAAATGACATTTAAGCACGTGGATGTGAGCTTTTTATTAGACTCAAGATATTGATAAGATACAGTTTTATTTATTATTGGAATCATCAAAGGGTTTATGGTGCAGTGATATCATTGGTTGTCTGAAATCACATTATTTACATTGATAAATAGTCTAATCTTGTATACTCTTGTTTGTTAATATAGGTTCCTGGCATATTTAAGGCTTCAACGGTTAATTGTGACTAGTCGCCTAAAAAATACTTGTAGTTGTTATTTGATAATATAATCTGGACTATAAAGACTAAATACCAAAAGACATTTTAGGCAGCGGCATTATTAAATCAAATGTTGAAAAGAATAAGAAATTTCTGATTTTTATCAATAATCTTCTGTATGGTAGCTTTCAGTCATCATATTCCAACCTTTACTTGACTTTGACTAATCAAAAAGTAAACACTGATTAGTTGATTACTAAAATAAGCATTAGTTTGCGTCCAAAGAGGCATAAGAAAATACCAGAAGGTTATAGATCTGCTATTCCATTAGAAAGTTCTATATTCTTTTTCTGGCGACAATGGACAATCTAGTGTACCATGGAGCATTGTGTGTTCTGTAATGACAGATATGATCCGACATGCATAAGCAGCACTTTCTCTTTAAACTGACCCTGACAACCACCACCATTGTGAAATATATAATGACATGCGGCTTGGGGGTCGACCTGCCACGTTTTCAAGTGTGATATATTGCTACAGACAATATCACGGCAAATTATTACATTAGTCCAGAAGGCACCCAGTTTACCCCTTTTAAATGTGCAATATTGTTAAAAAACGTGAAGTGGAATAAAAAATATAGCAGATTGAAATGCCTAAGCAGTGAATTAGTGTCTGGAGTTACTTATTCACGCTTCCCCACTAAAGCGCAAAGAAAAATGACTGCGTCTTCGTAGTAATGATCATGTCAGGCCTAGTTGAGGGCACACGAATGGTCAAGAACAAATCCCACACCTGCTCCCCTAAAACTGTCTTTGTTACTGTAAATAAATCGGGCTTTCCTCTGTTTTGTGACTTGCCAGATTGAGTATTTTTCCTACAGGTTTACGTCCAAAACTGAAACCGCGCACTGATCAAATGCCACCACCAGAGCCCCACTGGTCCCCTCCCATCATTCTGTGTTGATGTGATGTTGAATAGCTGTTGGCAAGGCATCTTCCCTGCAGCGGCACGGCTTTCACAAACACTCACTTCAACCAGCACAATTTGCACTTTGTTCAAGCTCTCCATTCTCCAGCTCTGTATTTCCTTGTCCTTTCACTGCTAAACATTAATAGAAAGAACTATGCAAATTCTTGTCTCGGGAGGATGCAGTTAATAATATGCCTGCTGTTAATGTGTACTGTTTTATCTGTCTTCTAAATCTCACAGGTTAGACCAGGCTGCTGTAGTCTATATTCATGACATTAGTGATTTTACAGGCTTGTTGCAGCTGTTTAAAGAGGAAGAGTTGAGGAACGGGCTGCAGGCAAAGTCACAATGCATCATCTTGTTGTTAGATTGTTTTTTGAATGTTATTATTGTTATCTGAGGCCTTAAGTGAGAAAGCAAAAACAATTTCTCAAAGCGTGGGCTGAAAGAACTTAAGGGCCAGTGAATTTGCATACTGTAATATCGAAGTGAGAAGCCAGAAGTCATATTGTAGTTTCATTTTAAAAACATTGCATTATTAACAGGACTCGCGCCCCTACGACGAGGTGCGAGAGAGTGTGGTGTTGCGATTTATAAGTCAAGAGAACTTTGCTGATGTTTAAGAAATGATTGTGGTTTGCCATAGGACAGTAGTCGACTAAAGACCTGTCCTATCAACTGATTAAACCACAATTACTCAGGAGTTCATGCAAAAACAACTATTTATACAGAAAAGTACTACGAAACTCTGTGTTTATATGTTAGAAATTTACAGATTAGATTAAATTTATGATTCACTCCAGAATCTTCAGCGAACTCTTGTCATATCGTCTTGTTGCCAGATAAATCCTTAATTAATCTACTCAAAATAATTAGTCAATTAATTAAAATCTTGGTTGACTAAGACACCATCGACCTATTAATCGATTAAACGACTAAAGGATACAGTGCTAGTTTGACCCTGAGTGGTCAAGATATGGAAATGTGAAAAATTCCGTCTATGTAACTTCTGCTATAAATTATGCAATGTGGAACCAGTTTATAAACAGATATAGTCTGTGGTTATTTTCTTATAATAACTCTCAGGGTGTCAAGATTATTGATAATCAAGATTATTCAGGTTATAATAGCATCGCAAAACAAATTTATTTTGTAATTTATAAAGTTCAGTTTGGTAAAGCTGTTTACATTTGTTGAATAGTAATTTGTTAGACAATGGAAATCAAATATTATCATGAATAATCATTAAATCATGATGTTTTTTGTTTTTTTTACTCACAATAGTCATAATACTGGATTTGTGACACACTCAACACTAGTTTAACCTTCCTTGGTCATTTCATCTGACAATACATTTTCATCCAATGATATTAGGCAAGGCAAGTTTATTTGTAGAGCACAATTCGTACAAGGCAATTCAACGTGCTTTACATAACAGGGAGAATTGCATTAAAATTACAAAACACGTAAAGACATCATAAAAAAAAAAACGCTTTAAAAGAGAGGAGTGCAGATAGATCTTTTGGTCGTATGCGTGTCTAAACAAAACTTTTTAGCCTGGATTTAAACATTGTCAGAGTGGAGGCCTGTCTCACATCTTCAGGAAGATTGTTCCAGATTTTAGCTGCACAAAACTGAAATGTATTAGATAACCCTTGGCACACCATTTTTAGTGGTTCAATAAATATCCAACTACATATTTATATTAGTTCTGTAGTACAGGAGATTGATGCAAAAGGTACCTGAATGCTGCTGGACTGCATCAAAGTCTGTTGCATTATGTTGAAGTTTCATTGCAGTATGGTTTTTATAGTATTGTAAATAATGGTGTTGAAACTTAAACCAATTGTCTGGAATAGACATTGGACGCCATTTCTTTTTTTCTGATGAATTTAGTATGATAAAAGAATGTAAAAACAAGTCAAATGTCTATGATGACTTGCAGAAAGGTCGAAACGTTGTGTTTAAAATTCTGAATAAGTCCTGGAGACATTAAACTTTGGTTCTTGTCGCTGCTGCTTGCTTGTTGACCTTTCAGCTGCAGTCTGGGGGGCCTGTGTTTATGTGACATTGCAGAAAGTCATTTGCATGAGCTGCTCAGGAGAGGGAAACTCAACAGATGCCAGTGATCTCATTAAGAACACCATCATGTTTCTACGGGATGGAAAACCTGGAGATATCCCCCGGTGGTAGGATAATGGCACGCCGGGCGACTGCTGTGAAAGTGTAGTTTTATCACGGGCTGTCAAGGTGTCGTTTTGCAAGACCACGCGCGTTTCACACTCACTTAGGCTTCAATAAGTACAGAGAAACCTATCCTGGTCAATGGTGGTAAGAAAACATGTAATTACCCAGCAGTACCTCTGCCCAACTGACTGTCCACCTATAACTGCACCTGAGGCGGCACAGACAGGGACTGAGAGGAAAGTGAGAATTCTGAATGTCACGTCCTTGTGGATGGAAATGTGTGTAAAAGCCCACAGTAAAAGCTTTTACAATGAGGACGGATCTTTCAAATGTTCATGCGCTGATATCGAGAACTGTTCAAAATTGTTATTTCTTTGGGAGAATTAGGTTTTTTGATACCCAGATGCTAATCAATGCTAAAACTGGTATTGATACTTATTTAAACGTGTTTGAAGTATCAATAATACTCAAAAACCTCACTTTTTTGTTGTTGTTGAAAATGACATTGTATTTTCTTTTTTTTTTTTTAAGCATCAAAACAATAACAGAAAAACACAGAACATTGAACCCAACACAGAGAGCAACAAAACACATCCAAATAAGTCACGGCGTACATTGCCTACCATAAACGCCCCACTTAGTCCAAAGTTTGTCAAACTTGTCTGGCGTCTGAATATAATTTTTCCATTTTTGAGTTAGAATTTTTAGTATTGTGCATGGGATCCCAGTAATTCTTTATCTTGACACAGGAGATTGGGATAAGAGATTGGGATTTGAGCAGTCAAATCAGACTATAATCAGACAACAAGCGTAACTGGAGTACACCACATTAAACAACAAGCAATTAAGACGTGACAGAATTAACAAGTAATTAAACCGAGCCTGTATGAATGGATAAATCACAAATCAATATGCAAAACATGTCAAGTTGAGCTGTATTTTGTCTTCCAACTTTGACTCATTGGTAAAATCCACATAAACTCCAGCCCTCTTAGCAGTCCTCACACTGTTTATTGAGAATGCCTCAGTGGTCTAATACGCTGCAAATCTTCGAAGGAAATTTTCTGCCACAGTCGGGGCTACAATAAATCATATAATTATCAGTTGAAATGATGCAGAGCGGATTGGAATAAACACTCTAAAGAATCGACACCTTGAGATTTTAGAAAGAGGCCTGTGCTATCACTATTTGTACTTCTGCAAACACTCGCTGCTGTTGCTTGTTTAATATTCAATGCTTGTGTGATATATTTTAATTGTCTGTGTTGTTGAAAGTTTGATGAGCTGACGTGTGATAAGCTTGACTTGTGTTCCTCGATGCTGCGGTCAGGATTGGTCATTTAGGCGAGTGTTGGAGGCTTTGGAAGAATAAGACAGCATTTCAATCCCAGTGAAGACAAGGTAGAAGTGAAAGAGCGATTAGATTTAGTGTGTGACAGATGATAGGAATAAAAGCGCTTGCACTATTCTTGATATGAATAGACAGTATTGATCGGCAGGCAGGACGGCACTTGGGTCTCCCTGCTGTTTTCTGCTGCTTCTCACAAGTATTGACCCCTGTCTGATTGATTCTCCATTTGTTGGATGCAGTGCAAAGGGCACTTATTATGTCTTTCTAAAATGTCATGTGTGGTAGCAATTATAAAGAATCTGTTTAAAAGGTAGTCCAAGCCTTTACTCAAGTAGCAGTTTGTATTAGGGCTGCATGATTTGGGAAAAATAGGTAATTATTATTTTTCTGACAAGCGTTGCAATTGCGATTAGATTTGTGTTTTAATAACAGGATTCTGTTCAAAGTTCACATTTTAAACGCATCCAGGAGAACTGACAAAAATACTGAAACAGATCTTTAAACTGACAGTAGAAATAATCACACTTATTTCAGAACATGCAGCTCTAAACTATAAAACTGGATAGTTTGTTGCCTGTGGAGGAAATTTTTGGAAGTTCAGAAATTGCAGAAGCGAACTACTGTTTCCAGTTGTTCAAAAAGTAGAAGTACATTACAGTTTTCTTCCCGTTCTGTAAACAGACAGGTATGTAACATGCATTAAAGATGCACTGCGAACATTTTCTGGTGGAGGATACAGCACCTGCTTGTGTCCATGTTTGCTGATGTTATAAAAACACCCATAATTACATAAATGCAAAATAGATATATTTTTGCCATACTGTTGAACAGTTTAAACAAAACTAGATAAATATGAAAAAGAACTATTTTGCGTCTGTACGTTGCAGATTATTTTCATAGTTATATATAGTCTGAGATAAAGCATATTGTATTATGTAAAGGCCTAATCTCTTGTGTGTAACTTTTATGTGTGTGTCTTTTGCAGGCGACATGTCACTGTTTGTCAGAGCCAGACTTGTTTGTCCTGACGTACAGTAGTTGGAATCTCACCTGGTCCTGCCCTGAAACAGCACTCAGTAAGTCATGTGCACTCTCCAAGAATGACAAACATGTACAGCAACACTAACTCTGCAAGAATACATGTTTCTTTTCAAAACCAAATGACATGAAAATGAGAATTACATGTTTTAAACAATAGGTAACCACCTTTATTGGGTGTTTTGCTTCTTAAACTTTTTACCTTTTATGTCATGTGCAAAAAAATTGAATACTAAAACAATATCCATAATTTACATTGAAAATTGCTAATGTTAACAAAATGAACTAACAATACATTAATATGTTTCAAGCAATGCCTTATTTTCATTTTTTAACATATTGTAAATGGTGTAATCTTCCTCAGTGTTCATTCTAGTGGTTTTGTGCCTTTTTAATGAACAATTATATTCTTCAATTCTATATATTTTGAACAAGACAAATGTTTGGGTTTAGGTCACCTGGGGAAGTTTACCAAAGGGTAATAAAAGGCTGTTTGCAATGTTGTCCCCTGTGTATTGCTCTGAAACTGTTCTTACCTTCGTGCTATTGAGCAACGCAGCAGTGAGAGGACGAGCAAACATTAAGCCAGATTGCCTTGGGGAAGTTGTTATGGGAAATCACAGTCCCTCCTCACATAAAATTGTTGGTAGCAGAAGTCTTTATGTATTCCCACAGTGATGCTAGAAAATCTGCATTAGATGAACAGCAGGGAATTGGTAATGATTCGCCTCATGTTGTGTTGCAGTCTTTTAGGCCGGGATTTGTTGAAAGTTAAAGATTATTGTGTGGATTGTTAACCTAGGATTATGAGAAAAGATAGGCTATAGGATCATAAATGTTAAATTACTTGTTCCTCTGCATTTATTGTACACATCTGAGCTCACAGGTTTCATTTTGCTGTGTGCAGTGTGGAATTTTCATCAAAAATAGTTGGTATTCTTTGCTGCTTTTTAAAATTGCTCATAAAACATAGCAAATTGCATCATGCCTTTTCAAGATGAGTGTACTGAATTTCAGAATTCACTAAAGGCTGTGAAAATACAATGAAACACCACAGTGGCAGCGACATACAAAACACATTTAACATAGTGACCTAAACATGGTGGATTTAAGCAGGTCCGTTGGCTGTCCACATTGATGTATGACACAGTGTTAATAATAGGCCCCACATGATGAAGAGCCGACTGCAGTGTGAAGTGGAGAGAGGAGAGGCGAGGCTCTGTCCCTGTTCTCTGGTGCAAAGTAGTGCAGGTACAGCAGCGGCGGGTTGACTCTGCAGGGGACGTTCACAGTAAAGTCACCCAGGAAGTGCAGCCTCTGAACAGATGAAAAGCACTTTAAGTCACATGGTTATTTCCTTTGTTGTTAGTTTTCAGGGTCTGCAGTGCACAGTAATAATCTGACAATTCCATTCTCATTCAGTAATAATCTGAAAATTCATTATATTGATTTTCTTTCTTAGAAGTCATAGAAGCCATAGCAGTGAGTGAGAAGGGGATATTTGGCACATGGTCAGGGTCAGGATTTGAACCGGCAATACAAAGTTAGTATCAACCAACTCGATGCCATTGTCAATCCATCTTCTTCTGCTTATCTGGGGCTGGGTCGTGGGGGCAGCAGTCTCCCAGACTTCCTTCACCCCAGACACTTCCTCCAGCTCCTCGGAGGGGATCCCGAGGTGTTCCCAGGCCAGCCGAGAGACATAGTCCCTCCAGCGTTGGTTGACAGCTCCACCCCTCTCTTCACCCTGTTCAAGACACGCGGCCGAAGGTTAGATGGCCTAAGGCCTAGGGTGTCCTGGTGCCACGTGCACTGATGGACACCGTTGTGCTTGAACATGGTGTTTGTTATGGACAAGCCGTGACTAGCACAGAAGTCCAACAACTGAACACCGCTCGGGTTCAGATCAGGGGGCGGGGGGGGTGTTCCTCCCGATTACCCCTCTCCAGGTGTAATCGGCCAGTAGGCCGACACAACAGTGAGAGACCTGTCCCTCACCCAAAGGCAGAAGGACGCGACCCTTTCGTTCACTGGGGTAACACGTGGCGGCTGAGCTATGAGCAAGCCCACACCAGCCTGTCGCCTCTCCCCGCAGGTAACGCTAGAGAAATGGAGCATCCAGCACCTCTCGAGGAGACGGGTTCCAGAGCCTATGCTGTGCCCTGCCAGGCCCCATGCTCGCGGTCGAGCACCCACCCCATGCCTGGCTCCAGGGGGGACCCCGCTGACGCCAATCCAGGCGACATAACTGACCTTCTGAAGTCAGTGAACCAATTTCACAAAGTAGGAACTCAGCGATATGGTCCACACAAAATTTACTGTATGGCCAGAGCAATAGTGCAGTGCTCTGAACTATAGGCCTGCAACTAACGATTATTTTGCTAATCGATTAGTCTAGCAATTATTCTTTTGATTAATCAATTAGTAGTTTGGAACGCAAAAGTCTATTTTTTACTAAATTTAACTTCGATGAAGTGAGACTGTCTGAGAATGTCCTGGTGGAGTGCATTTATGGACAAAAGAGTGTTTTCATCAAATACTGAATTTCATTTTCATGCAGTTGTGGCTCAATTTGAGTCATAAAACATCTTCTCAGCTCACGGCATGTTTTGGGACCTATGAATAGACCAGTTAACGATTATTCGATTGCTAAATTAGTTGACAATTATTTCAATAATTGATTAGGTGCGATTAATCGATTAAGTTGTTGCAACCTGAACCACTACAAGCCACACCCTTGTTTAATCATTCTTCTTCAAATTCAGTTCAAAGCTCTTGAATTGACCAGTTGACCTTGTTGGTTTAAATTATTTATCCATGAACATTTAGCTTGAAGCCAGTTTCTATTAGATGTAGAGACAGTGGCTGCCTTGTTGGAGTGTTGTGTCCGTGTTTTTGTGGGGGGCGATGTGCTTGTCATGTGCACAGAGCCTGAACCATGCTTATACAAACACAGAGATCCCACAGAGAGGCTTCGCGCTGGAGGCAGAATCAGGCTATTTCCAGAAACACTGGTTCATCCATCACCAAAGACCTGAGGCTTGGTCACCACGACGACTGCCTGACAACATTTCACCATCTTTACACCAATTTATGTGTCAGCGTCTCCTCTTGGGTCCGGCCTTTTCATTTTACCTCCACAAATGTTGACTATATTTCTGTACAAGTCCACTGGTATTTCTAAAGTACACCTCCCTGTTCCCTTGCAGGCTCATAATAGGAAATACCCGTGTTATCTCCAGAGCGAGCAGCATATTAATATAAAGCATAGACAAACAAACTGTGGGCACGCGCTCAGCCTCTGCCTTCACTCAGATTATGTTTAAAGAGTGTGTAATACATTGTAATACAAACCAAATAGGATTCCACAGGCTCTGTTCACCCACCTGTTGTAAAATGTGGAATACCCATCGTCATTTCCACTTATTGTACATAATAGTTCTTTACACAGTATTTTATTTAGGTAAATATTTATTTGATTTTGATTTTAATTTTTATTTAAGGTAATATTCATTTTATAGTTAACCGGTTCGATTTAAGTGTATTTTTAAAGGCTGTACCCGATTTTTACTGTTTTGACACATGAAAAACAAACAGAACTCGTTCTTCTTTTCAGAAGTCCACATTTAGCATATGCATTCCTAACATCCTAAATATTAATTGAAATGAGTTTATAAGCACTTTTCACGAGTCTCTGAGCCCAGAGCGAGTACTGTCCTGGGTAAAACAAACATTCGCATTTTAACAACGCACTTCCTCCTTCTCGTAGATTAAAATGCTCTATAAACAGATGCAGAGAAAGTGGTGCTCTCATTTTTACCTAAATAGATGCTTTAACAATATATCTGTGCTGGGGTAACACAGATTTTACTTTATTACATGCAAAAAATCAGGTATATGGACCAGTTATGTTGTTCACGGTTCAAAATAGTAAAAATCAGGTACGGTGCCTTTGAGTAGTTATTCAGCTTGATTTTTGACTGCATATTTTATTCATCTGCTGTTTTTCTGGTACGTTTCTCCATTGTGGGACGGATAATAGTTCTCTTATTATATCTGAATGTCTTCCATAAATTAGCTTTTCACTTTGTGTTACTTTTGCTGAAGAAAAAGACCTGGCTAAACATTAAACATAAAAATTTGCAGAAGATTACAGAAGATGATTGCTTCTTTTCCATAAGTGAGCGGGAGAATAACACTACCTCCTTTTACCGACATAAATATTAAGACATTGTTAAATAAAATGAAGCAACATTCAACATTCAAATCGTTAGTCATGGAAGCTTCATGGTTAGTAGTAACAATGACTAGAGCAATGAGACACCAACATCATCCCAAAGAACACAGATTTTTTGACCTGCTTATCTCTATCTGGCATTTGTTGAATTACATGAGTTTTATTTAAAAAATGCCCTAAAAAAGCCACATAGTTTTCAAGGATGGAAAATAAGCTTTGAAATCATTTGAAAATTGTCAAACTTTTATAACTTTGTCAGACCACTTAATCTCCGAAGTACTTCATTGGTGAAAATCCTGACAAAGTTGACGCTGATTTCTTGGTTGTAATGTTTTGCTTGATACATATATATGGCAGTGAGGTCACATTTTTCCATCTTGTAAAATCGGGAACATAACCAGCTCCGTCCATCTTCTTCCCTCGTGGGTAATGGCCTTTAGCTTGATGGCAAATGACTGTTTACATCAGGGGCAGCGTTTGTTAATAGACTACAGGGCTTTATGTCGCAGGAGAGGCTGATGTGTACAGAGGATTAGAGAGGCAATAAGTGTGTACCCAATGCATTGAGGGATTTGCCCAGACAAGGATGCAATTAGACCCATTAGGACTGTTAGTACTGGCTGTCTTTCTCTCAAAAGCTGGTGTTGCTTTTGATTTCGACAAACCATCCAGAGAATTTACTCTCTCCATCCTCCGCCTTCCTCACCCGCACTACGTCTTCTGAATGGCTCGGTTGTTCAGCTGTTGGTAAATATGCTGGTCCTCGCCTGAGTATTAACAATTGTCTTAGCATAAAGGAAGAAAGGCAAAGTGGTGAGGAAAGACAGAATGAGTGTGAGAGTAAATACGGTCAGAAAAATAAGGCTTGTGCCAAGTGACTACACAAAGAGGTGGTTGTGAGAGTGAATGATGATGCTTTGTTGGTCCTTCATGCTTAACTCTACTGACTTTTAAACGGACCTAGACATTAGAATACCTTAATATTACTAATAAATATGCTAAATAAATCTTAAGATAAACTGCATGACTTCATAACATCTTTTGGAACCGCAAGTAAGCTAATAAAAACAGGACTCATGTGTCATGTGTAAACTCATGCGATTAATCATAGCAAATGAACACATTACTCATTGACGCAGATTACTCACACTTCAAAATTCTTTAAAATTACGTAGCAAGGCTTACCTGAAAGAAGAAGGAGGAAGGAACAGGATATCACACGCTGTTAAATTTACACATAAATCTATCAAAAATCAATCAAAAGTGCGATTAATCTGATGATTTTTGATCGACAGCACAAAATAAAAACGTCAAATGCTCAGTTCCTTAATTCATTTTATTGTTTTCTATCATCTGGCCTTGTCCATTCTGCTCTATATTCACCCATGATTCCTGACTGAAAGAAAACGGTTTTCTTGAAAATGTAGGATGAATCGCACAGAACACAGAAAAATAATGTCTTGGAGCCATTTTAGCCAACATCCACAAGGTCATGTGCCACGTTTTAATGTTGCTTAGTCAAACGCTTCTCTTTGACATGTGTAATTGTCTTTTTCACAGTTCAGTGAGGTTGTGAAGAGCACACTCTGGGCCCAGGGAGCAGAGGCACAGTAAAGAAAAATGCTTACAAAGCCAAAAGACGATCGAGTTGTATTACGGAAGCTGCACCTTTCTTCAGATAGTCAGTAGAGGAAGAGAAGGGAGGGAGAGATGAAAGCTGTTTACCTTAGAGCATTTGGGCAAAGGAAGTGCTCGTGGTGCCAAGGAGGAGGGGAGAGAGAGAGGGTCGAGCCACTTTAAACTGAACGATCCGAGCTGGAGACCTACCACAGCAGGGTGCTCCACTGCAGTGCACGGAGACAAGGAAAAAGAGCTTTTTGAATCGTTGCCAGAACTGTCCTAACACTGAGCTACTGCAGAGAGGAAGTGATGGGGGGAAAGTTTTAAGGGAGGTAACTATTTAGGGAAAGTGGAGCCATGTTGAATACTTCATCATTCTTAGGCCATCTTTATATAAAACCACACTTCCTTCCTTCTTGGGGAAGTCTCCTCCGCGTGTTATTTTATCAAGTTCTGCAATCAATTTTACTTCACTACTAAGAAAATCAGGTTAATGACTAACATTGATGCTAGTAATGACTGGTTTTAAAAGTCACATGAGGAAATGCAGGTTGCTAAGTTGACAGACACATGCACAACAACAACAAAAGGTTTCTGAGGCATTTGTCACAGGCTGTCAATTCTAGTTTTTGTGTATGTGTTCTGCGGGTTACATTTGCGCTGCACAGATTGACCATGATACTGTGATTAATAGATTGGCTTTGACTTATGAAGGTTATTAATATAAGCTGATTAAGTGCTTACATATGCAGCCATTAGTCAAACTCCAAGTGCACTGGTATTAGATGGTTTTAATAAATGTTTCAAGATTGCCCTTACAGATTGTTTTAATATGGTTATTTGCAACCATAAATTATAGCTTTTCACTTTCTGGCTATGACTGCTACATCAGAAACTTTTTCACAAGATAGAAGAGACTCCACCACCGCCTGCGTTGGGTATAATTTGTTTTCGATGTCAGTTTGAAGACAGTCACAATATAGTAGCAATGAAGCACAGATCCGTGTCATGAAGCCTGTATTAAAGCCCTTAGTCAGGGCCACAAATAAGGCGGGGGAATTAGCTTCTCTTCAAGCGTGTCATGAAAGCTATTTTTAGACCTTTTGTATCCGCACAGTGCCCCATAAAAAAACAATAGAGATGGTGTTTTTTAAGTACAAAGGGTGTGTTCAGGGGCAATGCATCACTGTAGTAAATTTGGCCTCGGATAAAAGTAAAAAAAAGTCTGCTCTTGACACAGACAAATTGGCTCTGGCGGGCTGGAATGAAAGACTTGTTATTGCCCATATGTAAAAACACATGCTTGGGGTACATAGACTTGGAGGCAGACCAAGCAGTAACTAATCACTCAGACAGCGCGCACTTGCCCTCACATTAGGCGTGCAATACACTCAAAGCAACACGGCTAATTGCTCCATCGGGCCATTAGATTTACAATACTCTGCTACAAACAGTCGCTTTGGAAGTTTAGCTGAGTAAATCAACCCTAAATACAACTTTTTAGATGATGAAATGCACAAATGAGCTCCACCACAGAGTAATTAGGGTCTGAGTATTGACATTTATGTTTGACAGAAACAAATATTGTTGCATATACGGTTTAATTGTTGTAATTATGTCAAAATATCACATTTTTAATATCACAATTTTACAATTATTTATGGAATACGACTTTTATAATGATAAAGTAAAGTTATTGTCACATAAATAGCCAGACATGAAAGCTATTTACAAGTATAGATTTACTTTTTATGGAACACAGATAGAATAAAAATGACTTATTTTGTCATGTTTATTCCTTTTTTATTTCATGGTTATATTGTGACCAGTATAATCAGTATAACCGTATTTTTTGTACGCTTTTAGTAATGGCCTTGCGGCTGCATGTGCCTGCATGTTTTCAGTGTTTTTAAGCTTTTTCAGTAAATGTTGCTGAGGTAAATTGTTTGTGTGGGGAAAATAGATCTTCGTGGCTCTTCTTTGCATATAACTGCCTTGCATTGGACTTTGAATTGCCTTAGCATTTCCCAAACAATGCTCCAGAAACTTCACTTCTCATTCTCTGTTGATGTAAAAGCCCCAAGGTATTTTAACCACTTGCATTGTCATTTTACATCCACACACTGTTGAGGAGGTAGTGCTATAGTCACTTGTCTGCTCAAAGTGAAGTATTCTGCCTGAGTTGACACCGCCAGCCAACCATGCACATTGTGATCAAAAGAATTTGCTGGGAAGCAGGTCACTGAGATGCCAAAGTCTTGTCAGCAGGTAAAACATTTATAACATTCAGCATTTCAGAGCAGTTTTGTCATAAAATGTATAGTTAACTAAAGTTGTGATCAGTTCCTGCAATTTAACAAAAAAACAACAATGCTAAAGACATCAAATTTGTCTTGCTTGTAAGTCCCATTTGGTCCAAAGTCTGCCAAAAAGACACATTTTCAAATTCAGTCTGAATGCCAAATGTATTTTCAGTTCAGTCCTTGATTGTTGGTTCAGTTTGTGTCATCCATTTCTTTGTTATGGCCTTTTCCCCCGCTGCCATGAGAGTGTTCCAAATGTATTCATTTATCATGTCCGTGACAGGAGTTTTAAGGCCCAGATACAGAGTTCTGAAGTCAAGTGGGATGACAATGCAGAGAAAGTTCAGCCTTTAAGGCTTGTTTTCTGGTCCATATTTGACACCGACACTGCAGCGTCCATTTTGGGTAGTTAAGATTCACAAATTCACCTGCTTTGTTTGCCATCAATAAACTGCAGACAATTCAGAGTGACTTTGCAGTTCAACCCACAAGCTGAATGTTAAGAGGAGAGAATGCTAACTACTCTGCCACAACAACATTCTAACCATATAGCCCTCTCTTTAGTTTAGTAGTCATATATGAGCTTGAACTGTACTCTTTATCATGTATGTCGTATGGCAACGAGCAAAAAGACTACCCGAGATTTTTTCATGTTGTTCGTCTTAAGTCTTGTCTCCCTGGGTTACTGGGTTGCTAGGAAATGAATGGCAGTACTGGCATCACCAAATCATCCATGTGGGCACAACATCCATGCCTCTTTTCTGCCATTATTATGTAACTTTTAAACCAACAAGTATGTTCTTTTTTATGTGATACATTTTCCTTCAATGCAGTGATTGTTCTCTCATCAAGATTCGTACATGACAAACGCCCCATAATGAATTGTTTGTTCCCATTTAGGGGGTTGTCATGGTGATGAATTAATCTGTTTGTCGACAGCAGATGATAGATTGATTGTGATAGACCGCGCCACATACAAATCATCAAGGCTGCCACTCTGAATGCCTGGTGTTTTTGTTTTGGTCATACAGAAAGATAGGAAGAGAAAGGAAAAAGAGTTTGGAGGTTGGAGGCGCCAGCAAAGAGGATATGTCTGGCAGCTGTGTCATTTTTCAGAGTAAAGGATTATGGGAGAATTACAGGCGAACGAGCAGAAGGACTAACAACACACATGCACACACGCATACACACACACACGCGCGTACATATGCTGTATAAGTTTGAGTGGAGTTGGCTCAGTCCGTGTACAGTATGTCCATCACTCATTTGACGCTGATTCTCGGCACTGTGACATTTATTGCGGCTGGCACTGGCAGCGCTTGAGTAGAAAGAGACGACAGTACAAATGGATATGATTGAATATAATTGGAATGTCTCATACATTGTGCGTAATTGGAAAGAGAAAGGTTAGTTTATGAAGTAAAAAACTTGTCGCCGCTTCCATTTTTCACCATAAAGTAAAAAAAATTGTTAAATAATGTATGTAATAATAACTTAAATCACCCAGCTCTCTACCAATCTGTTGGACCAGAGGTAAATAATGTTTCAATTACGCTCCAAAGCCACAGTGATCCTTACTTGACCCATTACTGACCTTTTCAACGCACGGATTAACAAACTGATAGACTACATTCAAACTAACCTACCAAAAGAAGAAATGTAATGATGTTTCTCATGGAAATAGAGCTGACTCAAGATGCGTTCTGTCTGTGGTCTTGAAAAGGACAAAGCAGTTTTTGTCACATCTGTGAATAATACACTTTGTTTTTTAATGTTCTTTGAAAAGGCTAGATTAGGTCAGTGATGTCACATCAGATTTTAGTGTTAGGATTATTGTGAGAAAAAAACAACAACACATTTTACTCACGATTGCAATGACCAAACGACTGTGAACTGTTAAAAAACAAAAAATAATAATAATTCCTATTGTCTAAAAGGGAGCTATTCTTCAAGTTTGTGACCAGCTTCACAAAAGTTAAAGTTACTGAATGAATGAATGAAAAAAGTTTATGTGACTAAAACAACCAGATGAAAAAAAAAAAAATAGATATATTTTTGGACTATTCATGGACGTTAGGACCTTTTTGCATTCAAAAGATATAATATTTAGATTTGAATTGTGCTGTACCTATAACAACATAGGACTGTTGTCATGCCAACTCCTTCAATTCAGGAAGGAATCCTTAGAAGATTTAGCTTCTGAAATTGTCACGATTATTGTTTTTTTAATTTCTTATGATTATATTGTGACCGGAATAATCACAATTATCGATGGATTTAATAATCTTGACATCCCTATTCAGTTACGATGACAGCTTTCTAAACCAAGGACTGTATGATGACTCATTGAGCGATCGTTGACATATCACTGAATAAACTTTCTTTTCCAGCCTCGGCCACCTGTAATAGCAATAAACTAAGTGGCCTTACATAGATTGAACAGTTATGGTCCATTATTGTTCATATAAAATTGAACAGCACAACTTCAAAATGTATTCCTTGTCTCGAGCAGATAAATGCCCCTAGACGGTCATCTGGTTTAATCGATGTGTAATGGGACTAAAAGATGATGTGTGAATGTGTCATCTTTCAAAACACTCACTCTACACTAAAGCGCCTCTTCAAGGTTGTTTTGGCTGCTGCTGTTCTGTCTCGTCATTTTTACAAGCTATCAGTGGCTCATGCTGCTCCACCTTCATAACAAGATACAGCCTTTTAGCTCAGGCAAAGGAGAATATCAGTTGTTTTGATCCCCTGAGTCAGAATATGTGATTTCTAAATGTAATAACATGTGTAAGGTAATGAGTTGGTATTACTTGAGGGCAGTTTTATCCGCTTCTTCTCACAGATGTGCAAAGTGAAGTTGTCAGGCACAGAAGTGATGAACGATGTCGGCAAACAGATGCTGAAGCAAAGCCACGGGTGAATCAGCTATTCTCAGTGGTACACAAGCTGTCATTGTGAGAGGAAAGTTACTACACCACACACATATTTTTGTGGTTGATGTCAATTTAACTCAATAAAGGTATTGTTATGTTATTCGTTGAAGGGGCACTGTAAGTTTTATGAAAACTTTTCACCACAGAGATGTTATTGTTTTGCCTGGATTATTACTCTAAATGGCATATCTGGAGTAGGGGTGGATGATATTGACAAACATAAATATATCAGTATATTTTTGTATTATCTCAATAACGATATTCAGTTGATCTTTTAACAAAGTGTCAAGAATGTGCTAAAAAGTGCAAGTTAATGTGTAAAACAAGACAAAAAAAAAATTAACCACAACCAAATGGGCACAAATATTACTTTATACTCTTGTTTGGGAGCTCACATGAGTCATTTTCATTAGGCCCGAGCGCCACAAGCTGGCGAGAGGCTTCCTATTAGTTTCGCAGTGCCGTCTAAGCACGGCACTAGCGCAAGGCACGGCGCGCGCACGAAATCGAAGCGCCAAGCGCCGCTCGCTTCAAACACTCACTAACGCATTCCTCCAACTCATGCACGTTCCGTGCATACCAATTAGTAGTGGGAAAATTGAACATTATCGTTGTAAACGGGCGAAGCCACGTGCGAAAATGCGCCGCAGTGCGCACTAAGCGGCGCTTTCGTGGGGATGACGGCGCGAGCGGTCGTCATCCCCACGTAAAGCTCGTGTCTGAGTCGGCCACTAATCGTTCCCCAACTCATGCACGTTCGTGCATATAACAATTTAATGTAAAACTGAACATTACTATTGTAAATAGGGCCAAAAACAAAGTGGGCGGAGCCCACTAAAAATCTCGAAAGTGTCCGCCAGTGACCAGGGACCCATACTAAACGTAGGAAAGCGCCGCGGCGCTCCAAAATGTATAGTTTGCTAAATAAAAAAGGGGAAACATTGTTTTCGCATCGAATATTATTAGGCCGGCGCCACAAGCTGGCGAGAGGCCTATTAGTTCGCAGTGCCGTGCGGCACGGCTGCGGCGCACGCAGTGCGCCTTGCAATCGGCGCGGCGCTCGCCCGCCTAAACACTCACTAACGCATTCCCCAACTCATGCACGTTCCGTGCATACCAATTAGTAGTGGGAAAATTGAACATTATCACGCTGTAAACGGGCGAAGCCGTGCTAAAGTGCGCATGAAGTGCGCGATTGAACGAAGCGCTTTGCGTGGGGATGACGGCCGGGCGGTCGTCATCCCCACGCAGCTGAGTCGCCCAGTAATGTGTTCCCGACTCATGCATCGTTCCGTGCATATAACAATGTTATGTAAAATTGAACATTACTATTGTAAATAGGGCCAATAACAGAAAGTGGCGGAGCCCACTGAAAATTTCGAAAGTGTCCACCAGTGACCAGGGACCCATACCAAAACGTTGGAAAGCGCGTGCGCTTTCCGAAAATGTATAGTTTGCAAAATAAAAAAAAGGGGAAACATTGTTTTCGCATCGGAATATTATTCTTCTTCTTCTTTCTTCTTTCTTCTTCTTCTTGGGACCAACCCCCCTATTTTTCACCCAGTGAACATTGACGAAGTCTCAGGAAAATTTGCACACCTCTAAAAATCGTGCCTCTGTACATTCTGGCTATTTCCGATTTACAAAATTCAAAAATATGGCGCGTCAGCGCCCCCAAGTGTACAAAAAATGCATTGCGGGATAGGAAGGTGCCAAAAAATTTTTTTATCGTAGAATCATGAAACTTGGCAGAGAGGTAGATAGTGACAAGAGAAGCAAAAAATATTATTACGGCAACGCCGTCCGCCCAACCAATTGTCGGCCATATTGGACGAAAATCCGCTAAACCTGACTCAGCGTTTTTTTAAAACTTCGTACTTTTACGAACTCCTCCCAGGGCGTTTAACCGAACGAGCTGAAATTTGGTGAAAACGAAGTTGAGGAGTGTGGCATCAAAAGTTATCCAAATCATGAACCTAACTTTTACGGTCTCTGTGCGGCGAAGCCGCAAAATTTGGCCAGAATTCCTGAAATTTTCTAATTTTTAATTTTGCTCCCATTTGCACTTATAAAGTCCGAATTGCATCAAATTTGAATTAGTTGTTAAACTCACTGTCTGAAACCTATTAGAGGTGAAAGAATTAAATTTGGCGCGTTAGCGCCCCCTACAGATCAAAGCAAACTTTTATATGGAGAGCAAAAAATTTTGTTTTTTAGATTTTTTTGAAATTTTGCACAAAATTCCATTTTGGCCTACCGATCAAAAAAGCCAATGAGACCCATGTCATATTTTTGTACGGCCACTAATGACCAAAACACCCCATGTTATTCCTATGGGAAAATCGACAAATGTCTCAAATTTGCATATTTTTTTCCTATGCATTGTAACGAACTCCTCCTCGGGCGTAAGCCCGACTAACCTCAAATTTGGTGAACATCTTTCTGAGGAGGCACTAAAAGTTATCCAAATCGTTGGGATAAGTATTACGGTCTCTGTCTTGTGAAGCCACTAATTTTGCCAATATTTTAGAAAAGACAGAAAAACCCCATGTTATTCCTATGGGAAAATCTCTAAATCTCTCAAAATAAACTTTGTACTTTACGCACTCCTCCTCGGGCGTAAGCCCGATCAACCTGAAACTTGGTGACAATCTTCTTGAGGAGTGGGACACCAAAAGTTATCCACATTTTATGGATAAGTAGTATGTCTCTGTCTTGTGGCGGTTAAAAAGTGCCCAAACTTGTACAAAAGACTGAAAAATCCCATGTTATTAAATTGTGGAAAATGAAAAATCACTCCAATTAAACTTTGTAATTTAACGCACTCCTCCTCGGGCGTAAGCCTGACCATCCTGAAATTTGGTGAAAATGATCTTGAGGAGTGGGCCATCTAATGTTATCCAGGATTTTAGCACAAGTATTACAGTCTTTGTGCGCAGCCGCAAACTTTGACCAATTTTACACACTTTCAGTGAAATATGAGCAGTAGGTGGCGCGGTAGCGCCACGGATTCGGCAGCAGGTATTTTATGAGGAGGGAAATTGGGGCGCTTACCCCTCTGGCGTTGCGGGGCGGCGGCGTGGCGAGGGCCGATCATTGCCGCTTGCGGCTATATTTCTTCTTCTTATTAGGCCCGAGCGCCACAAGCTGGCGAGAGGCCTATTAGTTTCGCAGTGCCGTGCGGCACGGTGCTGCGAAAATGCGCACGGGCGCAAATCAGCGCAAGCGCCGCCGCTTCCAAACACTCACTAACGCATTCCCCAACTCATGCGTTCGCCCGTGCATACCAATTAGTAGTGGGAAAATTGAACATTATCGCTGTAAACGGGCGAAGCTCGCGTGCGAAAGTGCGCACGAGTGCGCACTAAACGAGCCGTCATGCCGTCATCCCCACGTAAAGCGCTCGTGTGCGCTGAGTCGCCCAGTAATGCGTTCCCCAACTCATGCACGTTCCGTGCATATAACAATGTAATGTAAAAATGAAACATTACTATTGTAAATAGGGCCAATAACAGAAAGTGGGCGGAGCCCACTAAAAAATCTTGAAAGTGTCTCCCAGTGACCCGGGACCCATACCAAAACGTAGGAAAGCGGCGTGCGCTTTCCGAAAATGTATAGTTTGTGAACTAAAAAAAAGCGGAAACATTGTTTTTGTATCGGAATATTATTCTTCTTTCTTCTTTCTTCTTTCTTCTTTCTTCTTTCTTCTTCTTGGGACCAACCCCCCTATTTTTCACCCAGTGAACATTGACGAAAAGTCAGGAAAATTTGCACACCTCTAAAAATCGTGCCTCTCTACATTCTGGCTATTTCCGATTTCCAAAATTAAAAAATATGGCGCGTCAGCGCCCCCAAGTGTACAAAAAATGCATTACGGGATAGGAAAGTGCCAAAAAAAAATTTGATCGTAGAATCATGAAATTTGGAAGAGAGGTAGATAGTGACAAGAGAAGCAAAAAATATTATTACGGCAACGCCGTCCGCCCAACCAGTTGTCAACCATATTGGATCAAAATTCGCTAAACCTGATTCAGCGCTTTTTTAAACTGTGACTTTTACGAACTCCTCCTAGGCGTTTGCCCGAACGAGCTGAAATTTGGTGAAAATGAAGTTGAGGAGTGTGGCATTAAAAGTTATCCAAATCAGGAAGCTACGCTTACGGTCTCCGTATGTTAAGCTGCAAAATTTGCCCAGAATTCCTGAAATTTTCAAATTTTTAATTTTGCTCCCATTTCCACATATAAAGTCCGAATTGCATCAAATTTGAATCAGTTGTTAAACTCCCTGCCTGAAACCTACTAGAGGTGAAAGAATTAAATTCCGCGCGCTAGCGCCCCCTACAGATTAAAGCAAACTTTTATATGGGGAGCAAAAAATTTAGTTTTTAGAATTTTTGAAATTTTGCACAAAATTCCATTTTGGCCTACCGATCAAAAAAAGCCAATCAGACCCATGTCATATTTTGTACGCGGTTGCATACCAATGACCAAAACATCCCATGTTATTCCTATGGGAAAATTTAAAAATGTCTCAAATTTGCATATTTTTCTACTACGCATTTTAACGAACTCCTCCTCGGGCGTAAACCCGACCAACCTGAAATTTGGTGAACGTCTTCCTGAGGAGTGTGGCACTAAAAGCTATCCAAATTGTTGGGATAAGTATTACGGTCTCCGTGTGGCGAAGCCCCAAATTTCGGCAACATTTTTGAATAGACAGAAACCCATGTTATTCCTATGGGTAAATCTCAAAATCGCTCAAATTAAACTTTGTACTGTAATGTACTCCTCCTCGGGCGTAAGTCCGATCAACCTGAAACTTGGTGACAATCATCCTGAGAATTGGGGCACCAAAAGTTATCCAGGATTTTAGCACAAGTATTACAGTCTTTGGCGCGCAGCACAAACTTTGAATCATTTTCTGTGAAATATGAGCAGTAGGAGCGCGGTAGCGCCACAGATTCGGCAGCAGGTATTTTATGAGGAGGGAAATTGGGCGCGTAAGCGCCCCTTTTGCGTTATGGGCGGCGGCGTGGCGCGGCGAGGGCGATCATTGCCGCTATGCTATATTTCTTCTTCTTCTTCTTCTTCTTCTTGGGACCAACCCCTATTTTTCACCCAGTGAACATTGACGAAAAGTCAGGAAAATTTGCACACCTCCAAAATCGTGCCTCTGTACATTCTGGCTATTATCGATTTCAGAAATTAAAAATATGGCGCGTCAGCGCCCCAAAGTGTACAAAAATGCATTACGGGATAGGAAAGAGCCCAAATTTTTTTTAATCGTAGAATCATAAAATTTGGCAGAGAGGTAGATAGTGACAAGACAAGCAAAAAATATTATTACGGCAACGCCGTCCGCCCAACCAATTGTCGGCCATATTGGATCTAAATTCGCTAAACATGACTCAGCAGTTTTTAAACACTTCGTACTTTTACGAACTCCTCCCAAGGCGTTTGCCCGAATGAGCTGAAATTTGGTGAAAATGAAGTTGAGGAGTGTGGCATTAAAAGTTATCCAAATCAGGAACCTACGTATTACGGTCTCTGTGCGTGAAGCCACAAAATTTGGCCAGAATTCCTGAAATTTTCAAATTTTAAATTTTGCTCCCATTTGCACATATAAAGTCCAAATTGCATCAAATTTGAATCAGTTGTTAAACTCCCTGCCTGAAACCTACTAGAGGTGAAAGAATTAAATTCAGAAGTAGCGCTCTCTACAGATTAAAGCAAACTTTTATATGGGGAGCAAAAATTTAGTTTTTAGAATTTTTGAAATTTTGCACAAAATTCCATTTTAGCGCACCGATCAAAAAGCCAATCAGACCCATGTCATATTTTGTGCAGCGAAGCCGTACTAATGACCAAAACATCCCATGTTATTCCTATGGGAAAATCAAAATTTGCATATTTTTTTACTACGCCTTTTAACGAACTCCTCCTCGGGCGCAAGCCCAAACCAACCTGAAATTTGGTGGACATCTTCCTGAGGAGTGGGGCACCAAAAGTTATCCAAATTATCAGGATAGGTATTATGGTCTCCGTGCTTGGCGGCGCACATTTTGCAAACATTTTACAAAAGACCGAAAAACCCCATGTTATTCCTATGGGAAAATCGCAAAATCTCTCAAATTTCACTTTGTACTTTAACAAACTCGTCCTCGGGCGTAAGCCCGATCAATCAGAAACTTGGTGACAATCATCCTGAGGAGTGGGGCACCAAAAGTTATCCAAATTATTAAGATGGGTATTAAAGGTCTCCGTCTTGTGAAAGCCACAAACTTTCAACATTTTACAAAAGACAGAAAAACCCCATGTTATTCCTTTGGGAAAAACTCAAAGTCGCTCAAATTAAACTTTGTACTTTAACGCACTCCTCCTCGGGCGTAAGCCCGACCATCCTGAAATTTGGTGAAAATGATCTTGAGGAGTGGGCCATCTAAAGTTATCCAGGATTTTAGCACAAGTATCATGGTCTTTGTCTTGGCGCAGCCTAAACTTTGACCAATTTTTACACATTTTCAATGAAATATGAGCAGTAGGAGGCGGTAGCGCACGGATTCGACAGCAAGTATTTTATGAGGAGGGAAATTGGGGCGCGTAAGCGCCGCCTCTAGCGTTAATGAGCGGCGTGGCGCGGGCGAGGGCCGATCATTGCCGCTTGCGGCTATATTTTTTAATATTTTTACAATATGCTCAACATTCTATTGTTATATACTTACAAAACAACAATTATACATTTTTCAATATTGACCACCTTTGCTCTGGAATCACCACCAAAGTAATATTTAGTGATAAAAACATTTGAATGAATGAAAGATAATTAAGTTTATACCATACTGTGTGTGGAACATTTCAGGAAAAGCAATAACTTACATAGTGCCCCTTTAAAATCTCAAGATTTAATTATTACAATTGGAAGTTATAATACCCGCTCACTATTAAGCCTTAAGCCATGTAACACTTTATTTATTTAAGCATTTCCAATGCTTTGTTAAGGCTTAATAGTGTGCAGTTATTATAAAGTGTTGCCAAAGTTAGAATTGGGAAGTTTGCATGTTTTCCTCACAAAATGAATACTAGCCGTGATGTCATTTTGCACTGCCCTGTCAGCGGTTTCTCTTCACAGTTCAGTGGCTGCTGTAGCTTTGGCTCTGTGCTGGCCCATATGTCACTTATCGTCCAACACTTTTGCTGTTGAGGCAAATGGCTCTCTCTTCTAGCTCTGAATCACAAGAGCTCATTATCGAATCATCCCATGGATCAACAGACCCCACAATAATCTATTATTTATACTAGAAAGCCCCATAGGAATCACAAGTGCAGTGTTTGCTTTGTATGCTGCATCAGGTGTATTTTAGGCAAAACTGCAGGCGTTCATTTTGGCCTCCTAAGATAATAAATAGCGGGTCATTGTTTCATCAATTGCGATGTCATATGGGGTGAAGGTGTAGGCATAATATTTAAGTGGCTCCCAAATGCGTACATTATAATTTGACTTAGTTTAGTTAGTTCTGGGTAATTTCAGGTAGAGCCCTCAATTTCCTATTGATTGCAAGCTGAGCATCAGTGGTTTAGCTCTTCCACAAAACTTGCCTGGTTCATTTGTCTTTATGTCCCAGACAATACACACAATGTCCACTCTAGTTGAATGGGACTTGAACATACAGAAATTCACAAGTATATAGAAGTATATTATGTCCCCTGTACCAATGGTTCTCAACCTGGGGGGAGGGGGGAGGGGGTGAGAACCACTGCCCTATACATTATACATTTTGTAGTGTCTATGTCTGCCCTGTATCAGCATGTATTTATTAGCATCAGCATGTCTGCAAAACAATAGCTGCTTTAACCACATGTTGAATGATGCCAGTACCACTCAAGTAAACAGCAGGGCCACGCCAAAACACAGGAAATTGGCTGGTGTGTGCCTTCCCCTGCTGTAGCCCGAGATCTTCTGTCGAGTGTACAGTGTAGTTTAGCTTTGTCATTGTCTTAATATTTTAAACAAAGATATCTGACCCAGTTGTACCCCCAGCTCTGTTCTGAGGGCCTATAGTAATCTACCGGTGACCCAGAAAGTCCTTTGTAGCAGGTGGCTTTGTGGTGGGCAATTATGGTGAGAAAGTGACAAAACTAAGCAAGAGGTAAGCCTATTATTTCTATTATTTCTTCAACGTATTTATGAAATATTAAAGGGACTTTCATTGTTCATCACAAGTTAAAGTCATTGTTCTGTGAGAAAGGATTATTTTCTGTTTATCTGCTTTTTCCTGTCGTGTTTTCACTTGAGTCTGATTTATTTATTATCCGATACATAGGTACATTTGGACCACCTCAATCTGCTACAAAGTAAACCAGTTGGAATGTGGCATACCATGGAACTACAAAGCAATAACACCTTCACGGACTCAAGGAGGTGCAGACTCCACCTGAAAAGTTACAGTGCACCTTTAAGATAAAAGTTGCTGACATTTCACTGTTTATCAGAGTTACTTATATTATCTATTACTATTTGCAGCCCTCATTAAGGTTGACTAAGTTGTATGTGAAGGATTATTGTCACTCTCCCAAGGTGACGATGCTTGCATGAATGACTAAGAATCCTGGGTGTGCATGTCCCAACCAGCAGCCCATATTACTGAGGTTAGGGATAGTACGAATAATGGTTTCTGACTTTTTCATTAAGTCTTAATACCCCGGCTTTATCTGCAGTCGTGTAAGCCTGCTAATATTCCTAGAATGACTCGGCTGTTTTATCATAATCACAACACAGCTTATTGGAACAGAGCACTATTCCTCAGCATGGAGGCTATTCTTGAGTTTTAAAGGACAAAAAAAGGCAAGGTTTCTCAAGTATGCTACAAGCCCTATAAATAATTTTTTATTATCAATATTTACCGTTTTCAGATTTAGAAGAATTATAATGGCTGCCTCTGTCTGTATTTTGCTGGTTGTATTGGCTGCTATCTTGGCCATGTCTCTTTTTTAGTTTTTTTAATACTGATATACAAACTAGGAATGGCACCAATTTTTTTTATCGTCCAATACCAATATTTGTATGAAAAAAAAGTTCCGTATTGGTCCATAATAATCCCTTATAGTATACAATAAATGTGTTGATCCTGAACAGACAATGTGGTGCGATTTAGTGTATTTCTCTTTTAGTGTGTTTCTGTATTTGCATAATATTTTTTCATATTGCTCCTGATTATACAAAAGGTCTGTGTGCAAAAGAACATGGACACTGAGACAGATCTTAATATGGAAGTGCATAGTTTTATATTGTTTGAGGTTGCGTGTGTGGCCTGTTTACATTCCTGTGATTCCTCCTGGGACTCCCTGCATTCAAGGTCTATTCCCTAAACAGTGACAAAGGTATATTTATAGACATCTCTCTGGAATGTAACAACTGTCTTTGGCCTCTTGCTAAGCCTCGGTCACACTTCCTTCACTAACACAAGGATTATTTCATCTTGGACTTTGTGAACTTGTGCAGTGCTATATAGAAATGTAAACACTGTCTTTGAGCCGCAGTGTCAACCGAAGTTTCTTGGAAAGTGCAGGGTTTCGTTATAAGAAGCGCTTGGATTGCAAATGTCTTTTTAGTGCCCATGCAAGCGGCTTAAGGCCAAATCTTTCAATTTATTTTCTGGCCTTGTCTATGGTTTTAATCCTCCTCAAGAGACAAACAGAGGAATATAAAGATATGTAATATTTGTTTAGCTTTTAACCCACAATGGAAATGTAAATCATGTAACAATTCTTTCTCACTATATTTTTATTGCAATCAACTGTTCAGTGTTATAGCTATAACAATAGCTATAAACTGTCAATTGAAAATACATCAAGAGGTGAGTCAAGGTCAACGTTAAAACCAGTGTTTTAAGAAGAGATAAATAGTTTTAAAATAATTTTGTGAAGTTAAGTAATGTAACTAGTGATGTCACAAAATAACATGTTAGAGTTACAATAGTTGTGAAAAAAACGTTATTTAATTATGATGATATTGATTATGATTACATTTATATGTATTTTGTGGACTATGGATTAAATTAAAATGTCTTGCTTTTGCTTATAAAACTGTCACAATTATTGATTAACTGAACAATCTTGACATCCCTAACTCTAAAGCCACGTTCAGACCGCGGCGACCAAAGCGACCAGTTTACGTGTAAAGTCTGAGGTGGTCGCGTGACCAAAGCCTCCTGCGTTTTTGCGGCGCGACCAGACCAACCGGGATGGTGCAAATCCTGCGACTTTGTGACGGCCACAGGAGATAAACAAAGGTGAACTTTCTGCAGCCAACGCGTGGATGGCAACCAATCAGAGATCATGCTTCAGTCACGTTACTACGTATTTCATCATCTGAACGGATACAGACCACACAGGGGCAAATAATAAAATATTTGCCGTCTTTTTGCTAGCCATGCGGCCGGCATAATTGCCGCTAGTTTGTGGTTTGACGAGTTTGTATGTTCATTCAGAGGACATATGCATGAAGCGTGGACGAATCTCAGAGACACTTAAATGAGGGAGAAGAGAAAGGAGAAAGAAAAGAGGAGTGGGGCAGCAGCAGGTCAGCTGTGCGTTGCTCGTGCTGGTGACTTTTTTAGCCGCGCCAGGCGACCAAGTCGCACAACCAAAGCGACTGTCCTCAAAATGCACAGGCGGCCAACTAGGTGCGACCTGCACTAGGTTGTCGCAGTGGTATGAACACGGCTTAACTAATACTGTCTATAACTTAAAAGCACAGGACAAGACCTGTGTCTTTACTGTGAGCAAGTTTGTATCTCCACAGTGTTTTGACTCTTTGGAAATGTTGTTCCTTTAGGTATAATTTTCCACAGTATGGCATGCATTTACTTGGGCAACATGGACACATGGACATTCAAATGTTGGTACAATTGTGTATGAACACGTTTGTTTGTAGATGTGTGCAGATGATCTGAAATATATTGTAAACCAAATGTGTCATATACTAATAAACTCATATGAGTCACAAACATTGGATTGGAAATAATCCAATCAATCAATCAATCTGTCTATCTCCATAAAGAATCTTCTGAAGTATGATTTTAACTTTCTATTTCCATGGAATTATACAGGTGACTTTCCACCTCCAGAAAGTCACTGTGCCTTAAATAAAACTCATTTGAAATGTAACTTAGCAGAACTATGTAAACTTCAGATAACTGTTTATTCAGTTAGTTTCATGTATTTACTATTACTGCATTCAAGCACAATTATTTACTTTACTACAAGTTCTGTTGTCATTTGAATTGTACCGCATTGGTATTGTGGTGAAAATGCATTAAGTTACAAAATTTCTACGGACTAAAAGACTGCTAAAAGACTAAAAGACTAAAAGTATATATGCTTCACAAATATACTATACAGATCATTTTGTAAACTACTACTACACCTAGGATTAGAATGGAAAATGCCCAGTTTGTCTTTTTCTGGTCAATTCGCACTTGTTTTCCTGCTGGAGGTTTGGTGCCAGACGATGAATAATATCAGTTGTGCCACTCCTCGTCTGGCCTGCACTCTCAACAGTAACTCGCCACATTATCCACCCATGTGTCAGAATAGATTTGCCTGTGGCCATGTCAGTCAATGGGAAGTGTCTCGCTCTCAGTCAGTCTGCTGTGTCCCTAACATCTCTGCCTCCCCCTACTCTCTCTGTCTCTTTCTTTCTCTCCACACTTGTCCATCTCCCTTTAATTGCTTCATCTTGATTCCGATACCTGCTTGTCTCAGTGGTGTTCTGTGTTTCGGTGCTCCTTCGTGCATGGATGTGTGTTGGAATAATCTAAATAATGATGAGTGACAACAGATTTCTCGGCCCCAGCAGGCAGCGCTGTGTTGTGTTCGCTTGCTCGCCGGGTTCATTTGGATTTCAAAGCTCCCCTGAGACGGACCGGGTCGACCCCATTAGATGATTTGCAAAAAGGCCATGGCAGCACCCTCTGCAAGGCAAATAAATACTTTACGGTGTTATATATTTATTAAACACAATCTAGCCCTCCAGTTCATTCTGCAATGTGAAAATAGATGGAATATATTAAAGAATGTCTTCCCTGTACATGGTAAAACAGATTTAGCTATGCAAATGCCTCTCCTTGAGTTGTACAACAGTTGTCAGGGCGGCTTTTACAGTTGTGTATTATGGAGTTGGAATATTTTGATCTGTGTGTATGTCATACTTGTCATACTCATACATACATGTTGTAATATTTGATGAAAAGCATTTAAACACTTGATGTTAAGCCTTTGACCACATTGGCTTTTCTTTTTCAAAAGTTACTGACCAATTAAGGGTTTACTGTCTTTGTAATGGTTGGATGCTGAATGATTTGTAATACAGAATACAGATAATGTATAATATAAAGTAATTAAAAATGGATTCTGGACATCAAATGTTACTAAAATATTGCTGCATTATTGTAGGCTTACAATATATGAATCAAATTCAACTGGCCAAGTGGGGCAGAATATCTGAGTATTTTGGTAATCATTAATGGTTTTTAATCTGGTGAATTCAATGCTTAAGTCGGCATGTTTTAAGATTATATTTAAAAAACAAACAAACAAACAAACATATTCACAGTAGATTTAGTCAGAATCCGAGGGAACGCCCGCTCTCAGACCTCTGTGAGGGAAACGATTAATTCATTTTAATGTAGAACAGCAGGTCTATCACCCACTGTTCAACAAAAACATCGACTTTAGGAGTTACACTGTGCCAAACACAGACATGGAAACATTGAGAATAAGAAAAAGATCGAATGGTCCTAATTTGTCTAGTTATCCAAGAATGCTAACTGCAGATGTGGGCTAAAGGCTACCACGATGCTATTTTCACATTCACGTTCACACAATCTGTTTACTTTTCTGAAGAAACGCCAGGACAACAACGTCTGTTAAAACCTGGTTATGACTTAATTTTAATTGGTTGTGCCATAGACATAATTCTCCAGGAAATGCATTAGAAGAGGGGGAAAGTTGTGTATCCTATTGAAGCAACAGGTTTTCCTCTGAGTTTCTTCCATGGCAGACCCCATCCCCCTAATCAGACTCTGTATCTGTATTTGACTACTAAAATAATCGTTAGTTGGAGCCCTAGTTTTTGTAGTTTTCACATCTGACTTATAACCAGAAATGTATAACAAAATCAAGTTCCCAAATACTGTCCTTTTTAAAAACATTTGTTGTGATTTTTGTCCCTGCTCAAGCTTGCCTTATGGCACCTCACTATTTGTTCAATAGAATAATCCCAGTGTTGTCAAATCAAATGATACAAATCTCTGTGAGGCTGTGTGTTCTTTGTGCAGTCTTCCAGAGTCGTGCACCCGGCGGATTGAATCAGCACCCTTCAGATTACCATCAACACGCTGCCATGTTTTTGAGTGTCCTCTCCCTCAATGGCACTTATATGTTTGTGTGGCTGCCTCCCCCAACCTCCCCGTGCACCCCTCACAGACCTGCCCCAGCTGCTCCGTCTGATTGGAGACGTGCCCTTTATGTCCCTGCAGGCTTCCATATTTTACCATGTCGTTATGAGCTTGAAGACATGTTGCATATCTGGAATGGACCAAGCTGCTGTAAGGGACAGAGGTGAGTGGAGAGTGGAGAAGTGGTTGAGTAGTCGAGCAGACCAAATGACAACAAAAATCTGACAAGTCAAGACATTCAGTTTGTCTATCAACATCATGTCATACCATTGTTATACGGAAATTGTCACCTTCAATTCTAACATTGACATTCTGACTGATGCTGAAAATTGTATGAAACATACAATTTGTGCTGTGAACTACAATGTTCAATGTGAGACTAAACCATGGAAAATGTAGTTCCACATAATGATTAACCAAAAGGAAGACAAAAAACATGAATTGATTTGTCTCTAAATAACACAACGCGTACCACCAGAGTCAACCTGCGTACCACCAGTGGCACACGTACCACAGTTCAAAAACAAGGGTATAAAATGAAATGTAGGCAGTTTTGAGGGTAATTTTACAGTCCTTTCACATTTGTCTGAAACTTAAATTTGAACTAATTTAAAACACACTTCTGTTGGGTGTATCATAAAATCACCTGAATATTGTTATCGAGATACTCCAAAAATGTGTAAAGATATACATTTTAGTCAACCTCGTCCATTCTTCTGTGAACTGTTTTATATTCCGCTGTGGCTGCTGCGACCGTTTGAATGCCTCTAAAAGGTCAAAACGAAAGCCGCTGTAATACTTTCAATTCCCTGTTTTCAGCTTCTGTTCTGTCTCTCCCTGCGGTTTGTCTCTGTTTCTCAAATGTGCGTCCTCCATTAGAGAAGCTGAGGTGCGCCCCCGTAAGCGTGACTGTGGCGTGTTATCGACAGGTCCAAATTGCTCTGCCCCCTGCACCCCGGCCTGTTAGGTCTCCTAATAGCCTCGCCCCTGCTGTGGCTGGACCCTTTTAGGATCATGACATATTCATTTCTGGTGCACCTTCACATGGATGTAATGACTTCCACCTCTGGTAATTCCAAGGCTGCACAAACAATCTCTAAATTGGCGTAACACAATGTCTGCGGTGCGAAATCCAAAATGTGTCATTTATGCTGTGGTTGTGTCTCGGATTTTGGTCTCTCAAAACAGCTTTTGTGTCAACACAATATGTATCCTCTTTTTTCTAGTAGGGATTTTTAAAGATACAACTGTTGTCAAAAGTATCAGAAATCAGATAGTAATCAATTCTTAAACAAGTATCGAAACTAGATACTTATTAGGAAAAAAAAAGAGTAAAAAAAATCACATAAACATGATTGATGAATTTTACCTTTCCTGAACAGTTTTACAGTGATCTTGAGCTGTATAAAACTAGTATTGAGCTTAAGTGGGCACCGCCATCTTTTTTCTTTGTTTTTATATACATGGGGCAGGCGAGCACAACAGAAAATAAGTTAAACACGGACTAAAAAGCCGTTTTCAGGCCGCCCAGGAAATTGTAGCGTTGCTGACTTGTTGTTGCATGTGTACATCAAACATTTTACACAATTCAGTGACTTTTCTCTCGTTCACAAGATGCGTGAACAGGGTTCTCGCCAAACCGGAAGTATTCACCGCGATGAGTTTATGAGCACTTTTCACATGCAAATATTAGCATGATAACGACGCACTTCTTGCTTCTCGTAGAATAAAACACTATAAATAGATGAAGAGAATGTGCTGTGGTATTATTTTCACCTGAATAGATGCTTTTACAATATATCTGTCTGGGGCAAAACAGATTTAAGACTTAAAAAACAAAAAAACAAAACAAAAACAAAACAAAAACAAAACAAAAACAAAACAGGCACATGCAATTGTTCTGTTTTTCACATTTCAGAAAAGTAAAAATCTGATACAGTGCCTTTATTAGATATTACTGTGGTATCAAAAGTGGTCTTGAGCCTATGCTTTAGTATTAATATCCACTTTCATATTAAACTTTCATGAATAAAGATTCTACGTTTAAACCATTTTACTTTTGCTCTGATTTTAAAACTACTCTTAGTAGTACTTTTCATGCCTACAATTTCTCAGTATCCAAGATGACTATTACTTAACACATCACGCACTTTTCTAATATCTTTCTGCCCGGTTCAATTCCCCGGAGTGTCCTCTGTGGCCCAATCGGCTCATGTCACACTGGGAGATAAATGAAACGACCCGTCTCCAGCTCTGTGTGGCCTTTAACAGCTTTGGGGTGTGGCTGAAGACGGCATTTGGATCATTGTGTGAAAAAGTGTGCTTCTGACCTCATCTGTGCTCACTTGACTGAAAGGGCTGATCGTCTTGGGGCAACTGTTGCATCTCATTAGCTTTAGCTTAGCCGCGCCGATGAATTACCTCTGTATGGATTTGTCGCTAATATGCGCCCACGACATCCTCCAGCCTTTTCTATCCATCCTCATAATCCCTTTATCTTGGCAACTATTCACGGGCATAAAGGCAAAAGCTGTTGAATAATGATGTGCTCCCCATTCACTCTATGCTAATCTTTATCTCAAGGTGACAGTGATGGCGGGATTTTATGCACGCACACTTTCACTGCACTAAATAAATATATTCTCCAGTAATCACATTAGGGATATTCATGTTTTTTGCTTCTTAGAACAAAAGGGGAAATAATTAAAGGAAAAAATGATGCATTCATTCATTAGTTGTTAATATTTACACATTTAAAAACAGTGGATTGGTTTTAATGAATAAAGTGTCAAAGGCGTAAAGCTGGCTAAATATATCATTTAAAGAAGATCTTTTGTGCTTTTGTCTGTTATGTAGTTATCATCTATGACAACAGTGGATCATTATTTTATATTATGGACATTTTAAATTGCAATACTGATATAAGAATGAATAAAATACAGTAAGCAGCAATAAATGAAACGAAATTCACGACTGTTATTGTGTTTTGCTTTTGTACATTGCTAAATAGCTAGATAGAGTAAGAAAAATCTAAGTTCGACAGCAACAAAACAAAGAGATAAAGATATTTTTCAAGTTTCCTGTCCTAGGAAAGGCCATATAAGAACTTCATGGTAAAATGGATAAAAGATGATTAGCCCATTCTGGCACTTACCCTGATCCCATTTGCGCTGAACATAATGTAGGTGATTTCCGTTATGAAAATGTCTCTGTTTTTCTATTCCACGAGTCAAATCAGGAGTTAAGTAGAACAAAGCCCCACACTGATGCTCATGTAAGCACCCTTTGTGTCCCTTTCTGCAGTGCTATCATGTCCCTCAGCCTACAAATCCCAGAGTTCAACAGTTCACTCCCAGCATCAGTGTTTACCAAGAAGGTCACTGACTGTGTGAGTGGCGTGCTGAAATTATTACAAAAGTGTCAGTTTGTTCATGCGCGGCGGGTGCCCTCATTTACATATTTGGATAATATGCCTGACTGGTTTGTTTGACTGCGAAAAATAGCTTTTGGCTGCACATTTACACAAGTCACTTTTGTTTTCGGTTTTATTAATCGATGAGTGGCAGCGCTGTCACAAAGCGAATACATTTGGGAGTATGATTTTTCCTCCTAGTGCTTGACAAATTAAGTGTTTTGTACAGATTGAGGAGTTAGCTTTTTTGTGTGCATTTGCCAAACAATAGGAACTATTTTTAACTTGTTTGACAAAAATGCTCTTTTTCATTGCCATTTCTTAGTTTTTTTTATTGTATGTTTTTTATTGAGGGTGTCCTTTGGTTCGTTGTAGATTAACATTTCACAACAACAACAATCAACTGCAAAGGCAATTTCAAAAGGTTAACTTGACTGCAGCTGGCACAATGATAATTTAAGCCTGTGACTCATGGTGTTTGGATGGCACTGTAAATAATGGTAAAAACTTTTTTTTTATTTCTTCCACTTTTTCTTTTGTGATAGGCAGTGTGGCAAACAAACATGGCCCTGTCTCAGAGAAGTTAGTCACGTCGCACTGATGAGGCAGTTGTTGCAGCAGCTGTTTGGTCTTGGGTGGAGCAGATAGTTTGGGTGAAACTCCTAACAGCAAATATATGCTTCCTGTTTTGAAGAAGGCATGAGAAATACTGTTAAAATGTGTTCTGATCAAAATTTAAGTCTGAGAGCGCTATTTTGGGTGAGGAACTGAAAGTGCACAAACTTAAAGTTTTTGAAGCAAGATGTGCCTCGGACAGATGGGCCCTGTGTGGAGCAGAGCTGAACAGTCCTCAGAAAAGCCAGTCCTAATGATTTAAATGCGCAGCAGCAGCAGCAGCAGAGCCTCAGTCATTGCCCAGGGCCAGCCAGGCTCCGTAATAAACTAGTTTAAGTGCGAGAGGAGAAATGAGATGCAGACTGTGGGCGACAGAAGAGGGTTTGAAGAACAAAAAGGACACATAAGGAAAGAGCTTTAACTTTTTACCAAATTGTGCTTTAAAAATATGCTTTATAACCTGCATACATTTCTTTTGCATTACATTCTCTCCAAATTTGTTTTTACACAGGTTACCCTTTCTGATTCTACCCTCTCCTTTGGTCTTGAATAGCTCATTGGCTTATGGGACATCGTTTAAAGCAGCAACATCTCAACACATGTTTTTATCATGGTGAGTTTGGCTAACCTGATCCATGTGGCCTAAATCATTTAGCATTGCTAAACTCTCAACAAACTGACCAGGTTTTACCAAGACCTCAGAAGCAGAACTTGGGTATTCAAATATATCTAGCTTTCAAATTGGCAATGGCATGTGACTATATGGGAGGCTATATTGACAAAAGGAACTGTCCCAGTCACTATATCCAGACAATATTTTGACAATTGATCAGAAATGTGCTAAAATCTGCCTGAAAATGTCTGGATGAGGTTCAAGTATCACACATTTTAATCCAAACTGCTTTTTTGCAGTCTTTACAGTTGTTTTTATATAAAGGTACACTCAATATTCAAACTTTGTAAATCTCCAATAATTGCAATGTTGTCAGTTTTTTGATGCATCTTCTCGTCTGCCTGATCATTTATGTGAGTGAAGCCCATGTGTTTCAATTAACCAGCAGATTTTACGCTGCATTTTTCTATGATTACTTGTTATTAAAGCTTGACCTTTAAGTAATGCAACTCCAAATTGATAACATTTATTAGGCCTTAATGAGAGAACGCCAGAGGTCACTGTGTCTCAATTAGCTTTCCATTTTAACTACAGTCGTTTCCGGCTGACTTGTGGATCTTTTGAAAAACATCTGCAGGCCGTTTTACAGTCTGGGGTCACATGTAGCGTGGAAGACAGGAAATGTCCCCCTCCCGCGGGCCGCTGTGACATTAACAGATTGTACTTAAAGACACACACACACACAAACGCACGCACACGCACACACACACACGTTTACATATAGGGGCTAACATGCTAACGGTCTCAGTGGAGCTGGATGAAAGTCAGGGCAGGACAGAGAATTAATGAGGGTACAGAGGGGTTTGGCGTTTATGGTTAACGGGGGGCTGGGGCTGCCTCTGTGGACATGAAGAAAAGCAGACCTACCAAAGACACATGTTGTTGCTGCAGATATATGAGTTGGGTTTCAGGCACTTCCTGTATAAATCTTATATTAGCCATGGGTTTCTTAGTAATGAGAAACCAGATAGAGTCCAATCAATACTAAAACTGGTATTGTCCATCACTATATGCCACTAGACACCTACCACTTTGAGACAATGTAGCAGAAAGATGAATTTTCTTGCAGATAGACACATTTTTTACACCCAAAACTGTACGGAATTGTTATTTTAATCATTATCATATAGTTTGATTGTTTGAAAAGTCAGACATTTTCGCTTAAAACACAAAATGTTGGCATTGAAATCAGTATCGTGTTTTTTTCTTACTGAGTTTTCTAAATGAGTTGAAATTTTAGTAGCGTGACAACACTGGTCAAAAGTCCTCAAAATGTCGACAATAAACAGGATGGTGATGGACTTATTGTGGCTGGCAAAGTTCAGCTGTGTGATAGCTTTTTAAGCTTTCAATGTGTTGGCCTTTTTGTTGTTTAATTTGTTACATTTCACTAAATGGTGCCACTTTCTGAATTTGCTTTAGTTAACCATCCATATTCAGTGTTTTATGAATATAACTTTACCTCTGCTACTACTACCACTACTACCGTTTATACTTCTTTATATGAAGTAATATATTCAGAGTGTTTTCATTGAACCAACAGCTTAGTATTCCCCCCTGTCTATTAGCCAATGGGAAATCAATATTAATTCTTGGAGGTAATCCTATACGTCTCATATACAGATGAAGATATTTGTAAAGTGAGAAAGCTGCTGCAAACAGCTGAATTATGCAGTCATACTTTCCCCATTTAGAAAAGAAGAGATCAATTTGTCAAACCAAAACCATTAACTTGTACCACGAAGGAGGTTACCATAGCAACGGAGATTATGTTTCTTTATCAGAAGCACCTGTTTTTACGCCTGTGGAGGCGTGCACTCACAGTGTTGCACATTAGTGCCTTTAAATCTGATGACCGAATGGATACAGTGGAAGATGCTTTGTTTTATGATGTTTATTGGATATTTGCTATGAGTCTGGGTTTCGTCCCTCCTGTGGCGCAGTCTGAAGAGTCATGTACTCCATCAGTGTCTCCTGAGGGATATCTCTGTATCACTGTGCACTTCCTGTCTCTAACTCTCAATTTAATATCTTCATGACCTCTGCTGTCCTTTTGTTCTGAGAGTAGCTAAATTAAAAACTCTTTTCCCAAACTACTTTTTCTTCCTTCCCTCGTGATCAATAAAGTTACATTATTTATGTTTGTACTTTTAGCACCAACCATGTGCATAAACATTCTATTACAAACACTAATGTCTTCCTGTAGTCTTTTTAATAATCAAAGTGGCAATTACATGCTGATGTTATATACTGTATGGTATAATACTGATATTGTTAACTTCACACAATGTAAAATTGTAATATCTTCTATAACAAAAACTCTGCACTAACATTGTATTTGTGCCTCAACTGGGACATTTTCAGCCACTTTGCAGACACTTGTACAACATAATAAAACCTAAATAACCTTTATCTTGCAGTATAATTACACTATAGCTACCTCCCTGCTCGGTGCTGACTACCATCTTTGGACTTTGTGATGTTTAGATGCTAATGTTAATGTTGCCGAGTCCTGCTCAGCTCATAGCACTATTCTCGCTAACACAGCTATATTCTTTCCAACACTAAAAGACTCTATTGTTTCTCTCCATCTTTAATCTTCCCCTCTTCCCTCTCTTGGCAACAGTCGCCTCCTCACCCCAGTCCCATCCCCCTTCCCTCCAAATGGCCCGCGGTCAGGACACAAGATGGTCAGTGGTGTGTGCATGATGAGCCTGGATCCATGGTCATTGTTTTTCTTGGCTTTATGGAGACATATTGGTCTTACAAAGAATGGGTGATCCTCCTTCAAAGTTCCCAAAAAAGACCAAAAACATTTATTTTTCTAACATTGTGTTCCTATCAGCAATTGCCTGGAGGTGGCTGTTTGAATGGCCGTATTGATTTGTCATGTTGATACCTCAAAATAATAGCACAGGGACTGCATGATATGTATGTAACCAACAAGACAAGGTCACACATTAAACTTGCAAATCAGAATGCAGAGGGTTATTTTATTCAACAAGATAATACATTTGACTATAGTTTGTTTCTAAATAACTAAAATACTGTAGTTGATTTTCCTTTTCAGTTATTTTAATGGGAAAAGACTGATTTCTGAATTTCAATTTTTATAAAAAACATATTGAGAATCATTGATACTACCTCCAGTCATACTAAGTTAAGAAAAAGACAACACTATTGTGGTCTTTAAAGGTGCTCTATGTAACTTTTGTGAGGGGGGGTGCATCACCTTCTTGTCTCCATCTTATTCATGTTCTTGCTTTAGCTGGAATGTTCTATAGCATGCTGGCATTAAACATTCTTGGATTTATTAAATTACAGGTGTTTGTAGTGGGCTCGCCTCTCCACAGATCTCTGGAACTCGGCTTTCTCAAGGACGGTCAATTTTTCCATGAATAAAACTGTGCTTTTGATCCTCCATGATTTTGCACAGCACCACCAAAGTATCTTGTTTGTTGTTTCCTCTTCTCCGCATCACTTTGAGCGATTAATCCACTCTGTGAGTGACTCCCAAACACAAAGTGCTTTTAGATAAAAAAAAAATAAATTAAAAAATAATATTTTTCTAGAATATCATCTGCAAAAGTCCTGCCTCAACATGTGATCTGTATTCTTAGGTTGTACGGAAAATAAAGCTGTTTAAAAGGCAATGATTCCTGTCTCAAAAAACATTCTTTTTGATATTCTTTTTATGTTATTTTCCATGAAACACAAGACACAAGCCGCAGTCTCTGTCTCAAATCCAAGGTTTCTGCGTTCTTTCATTTGGACCCATTAAAGCAGCAGCTAAGGCGGAATGACAGCTCAGTTGTAGTCCTTGGCTTGTGTTCTTATAGCACATACCAGCCACTGGCAAGGAGTTTCTCAAAGTTATCTGGTGTTTTAGTAAAGCTGAGGACTGCAAGTGCTCTCACTAGACTCACAAATATGCTTCCTCACACGTATTGTATTCAGTATGTGAATAGTATTTTATAGATTCATGCACTTAAAAATGAAGTCTTTGCTCAATACGTTATATTTGTAAACGTGGATTAGTCGGGAACTTTTACAGGAAGAGAAGGAAAAGATTTAATTAATTGCAAAACGTCAAGAAATGGTTAAATATTTTCACTATTTTAACTTGTATGTTTTTCAGTGCTACTAAATGTGAGTTTAACCACCAATGAATGGATCAAGAAAGCCTGTATACAATTACAACGGATAATAATTTTTGCTCAGTTGACAGAGCATTTACCTGTGCAGTAGAAGATTACTGGTTCGATTGTTGCAGATTGTTAGGAATAGGTGATGTAAAAGCAAAGTAATTTCACCCAAATTGTCTTGTGCATCAGAGTGACTGCACATGTTGCTTGGTCAAAGTTTAAAATGGGGAAAAAAAAGGGCACATTTTATGGGTCTCAAATGTGGACAAGCAGTCAATAGCATACTGTTAATTAAATTTGCTTAATGTCTCATTACCCAAGATTGGATGTTGTTAGCTGTGGATGTTGTTTCCCCACCATAAATAGATGTGACGGCTAAAAGAGTAGGTTGCCATGGTGACACAGCGCTGTGGCAGCCGGTAATTATTCCAGTTTAAGTGCCAAAAGAGACACTGGCTCTCAGACGGGAGCGGCCACGTGGTTCGGCGACTGACAGAGAGACCTGGGTGGAAACAGTTTGAGTTGTGTTCTGAAATCAACTCAATACATATGCCACATGAAGAGTACTGGCTCACTATATTTGGATGCCATCTAAACCAGAACTAAACCACCTAACTGTGTAAACTATCGGTCTAAACCAGGACTAATTCTGAGGGATCAAACTGTTGCTAAACCTTAACTAAATCAAGTAACTAGGGCTCAACAGGCTGAGCAGCAAGTAGACCAGAGGCCCGGACTGTGAAGCTGTGGATAGAGGGTTAGTAACATAACTTCTGGGTTAACTCTGGTTTAGAGGTACTACGAAGCTGGAACACTTCTATCAGGTCAGATCTCTTTGGTAACAGGCCCTGAACGCATAATCTGCTTCAGACCAGGTTAAGTTCCAAAATAAGATAAAAAGACGACCCAGAGGCAAGAATCTGCTACGAGCCAAACGAGCAGAAAGAATATACCCAATGTTTATTCATACTGTAGTACATTTAAAATGTAAACACAAAATATAATTGTGCACATTTGTATTAGGGCAGTGCATCTTTACACACATACACAGACATAATTTGATATGTGTATCACACTGATTTTAGTTCTACATATTATTAATCTGGATAGGCTCTCGCCCAAAATGAAATGCATAACATCATGACGAACATTTGAACTGATTGGTTGCAGCCGAGAAATCAAGAAATCCAGTTGAAAGAAAAGCACCCACGTTTTCAAAAGTAAAAAAGCCCGTAAAAGTGTTGAAATAGGCCAAAGTACGTCCGCCGCCATGTTTGTTTAGGTTCGTCTATTTGACTTTCGCCCAAACCACAATGCAGCGCTCTGATTGGTCCAGCACACAGCGGCCGGTGCAGACCCAACAGCTGAACATAGCCCAGATGGATTCTCAAGAGTTTGTGAGCTCACAAATATCGCGAGAATTCATATGGCAGGGCCAAGATACTGCATAAAATGTTATTCATGACTTTAGCACATGCTCTGCTTTATCAGTGATATTCCACAGAACTTTCCCCGCCGCACAGCTTGCCTGAGCTGTGAGTGCCAACTCAACATGAACGCAGTGTCTGCGTTTCCTTTGACTTGTACTTCTTCGGGTATGATTGACAGTTCCTTGTGCAAAAAGTGCTCAGTTCTTACCTATTCTATTTGAGAATGCACATTGAGTGAGTTGTGAACCCACTTCATAGTACTGCTTATCCAAAGACTTTCATGTCTGGGGTAGTAGGAGAAACTTATCCATCAAATGTTCACCCAGTACAGGCCTCAGCACTGAAGGGCTATATGCTACTCTACTTTGACTGAAACTGCATATAAAGACTTAACTAGATCTAAACCAGATCAAATGGAACGAGAACCTTACCTGAGTACCGAGTACACCAGACCCACTGCCCAAAATGTAAATGATGGACAGATGGAGTCACTTTGCTGTTATCATCTCAGTAAGACAGTCAATACATGAACAATACAGGCAGGATGTTTTGGTGCAGTGTAAGCCAGAAAACCAGGTTGCTGTCTGCCATGTATTTTACCACACTGTTTTTAAAAATAACAATCCCCTCACAGCCCTCCCACCCGTGCCACCATCCGAGGATCATATTCAGCTCAGCATCGCGTCCCTTCTCCGCACAGCTCTAATCCTACCATTTTTATCTGCTCTCTTCCAGGCAAGGCCAACCCCACTAATCATCGTCTGAGGTGTCAAGGTAAGACTATGTCCTCTTCCCACTTCCCATAGCAACACCGGTGTTTTATATCCGGACAGGGAAGCACAAACAGGAGTCTAGGAATTCCACTGTGTCCTTTGAAGATGAGGAAGTTGAATTTGGCTCAAGGTGCTCATAAAACTTGAAGAGGACTCCAACACTCCCAAGATGCATTAGCATAGACCAGCAACGAGGCACCAAGGAGATTTTTGACTGCTTTGGAGGAGAGGCACTTCAGCTGTGTACAAACATGGCTCCCAGAATGGCTTATTAGAATAGATAAGGGAAGAGGAGTTATCAACTTAGTGGCAAATTAAGATGTTTGCTTATTGTTTTCTCTACACACGTGAACATTTTCAAACACTTTTTAATGCCATACATGCACTATTTACATTGATTTTGCGTTAAGTTCAGCTAACCATAACCAACTTATGCGAGTTGTATACAAAGTTATGCAAAACTGTCTGTTGATTTAGTAGTCTTTTGGGTCAAATTCATTTACTACTTTAGAGTACAACACTGCTGCCTTCTGACTGGACAAATTAACTGCAGTGTACCTCCTGTACTTGACAAATCATATCAGTGGCACAAACCAGTAGTTAATGACCTTTACATTTAAATCTCACAGTTATATCATGGGTATCTGTCTTACAAAGAAGGAAATGCTGGAAAAATGACATAACCCAGGCATTGCAGTATTATTTTGCTGTCTGCTTTAGAATAGAGACCAAATGTCCTTGTGTAGACTAGAGCTGATGGTTTGTGTAAAGTGTGTAGGAGCTTTCTCAAACGCCTCCCTGCTGCTGCCTCTCTGTATGTCACTCACTCACCTGTAAATAAAAGTAGATAACATCAGGAGAGCGATCAATTGCGAAGTGAAAGGCTGAAAAGTTTGGTGTTGAAGCAGAGACGTGAGGGGAGTGCTTATGCTGCAGCAGACACTGCACTGCGCCTCTTGTTGCTCCACACTGCCACCTGCTGCACAGACGTGGCCAAAGGTTAAGGAGCTTAATGGGTGGAAAAGTGTTTCTGAGGAATTTGTGTTGGTTGACGTTAGTGTCTAATTATTGTTTAATTAATGAGCAGATGTACTTTATCAGTGTTAAATATCCCATAATACCAATTCAAAACATAAATATTAACATAACCCTATTGCTTTGCATCATAACTATAGCTGTGTCAAGTAAAATGCATCAATGTTATGAAAATGTTTCACACACTGGAATAACCCATTTGAGGGACAAATGCTAATACTATGAAAATTTAAACAAAATAAATAAGGGCTGAAGCAATTAATCGATTAATAGCTAACTACTTGATTATTTAAATAACTGTTGGCTAATATAGTAATCGACTAATTGTTATCTGACAATTAGTCTGATTTCTGGTTTCGACAGACTCCAGAATCAAAATTTTACTACTTCAGACAAAATACATCAAAATAAATTGTACAATAAATACATGAATTTCTGATGTAAACATATTTTGTCTGTAAATATACTTGATAAAGATCTCATATTCCCTGACCTTTTGAAATTTAAACAACTAATTGATTTATTGAAACAATAAAAAAAGAGTTAGGTTTTTACACAGCCTATAGTAAGATGTTTTAAAAAAGTTATCTTGTTCTTTAAAACTTAACGTTGAACTTATTTCAACATTGAACATTTAACATATTTTGGATATCACTTAAGATAATATCATATTAAAAATCAGACATTAATTCGTATACAATTGCATATCACTGATGTTTTTTTAACATTTAATTTTTTCTTTGTGTGTTTTGGCAGCCCTCGTTCCTCCAATGTCCTGCCCCTCCTCTGTGTGATCTCCATGGCTCCGGTGCTGAGTGGGGTGTGGTGGGGGCCCGAGGCGGGTGTGGTGGGCTCTGGGGCGGCGGTGGCCAGTGGAGTGGGGGTTCTGGTGGGCAGTGAGCAGATCATCCTGGTCTGCACCCTGAGTGGTCTCACCGTTCTGCTGCTGGTCTCTGTGCTTCTGCTGCTCTGTGCCAGCTGCCAGGGGTGAGATACAGTCACCACCACCAGGAAAACACACAGTCAACTCAGCATTACATAAGGATTAGAACCATCTCATTTAATTTAGATCAATATTTAGTCATTTCTTGGGCCTTTTTAAAAGACAGGTCTAAAGTCAATCCTCTGCCAGTAGAAACATGTGGTTTGGGCCAAAATTTTGAGTTTAGAGGAAGAAACAGGACTGTTTTAGGGGAGAGATTAAAAGTCTGTATTGTCTATGTCCAGAAAAATAATAAAGCATTTGTAAGTTAGACAAAATATAAATTAATCAAAACTGTGATCAATCAATAGGAAGGAAAAAAGTATCCATATAATGATGTTTTTTGTGATATTGCCCAGCCCTAAATACATAGAATATTATGTATTTAGGTTATCATTCCGAATGCTCTTAGATAGTGGTGAGTTATTCTAATGTGTCACACTATTGTTCTGTATTTCTGGGAAAGGCATTCAAAAGTTTAAAATGCCTTGAGACATGCAGCTCGTATGTTTCCTGCCTTCATGTCTGAATACGATCCTCTACTGGAGGAAATAGTCGTAGATTGTGGCATTGATGAAAATAGTCCAAATACCTGAGAGGCCACAGAACAGTAATTATAGGTGTGGTGACAATGGGCATCTGCAGGCTGTCCAATGAGTCACATTCTCAACTACAAGTGTCACATGTCACTGATTTAGAAAAGAAATGTTTTGCTATTTGTGAGATTTTTAAGGCAAAGTAAGGTAAACTTTATTGTGCTCAGGAAAAGATGGATCTACACAGCCACAGTAGTGCATGGCATACAAGCAGACAGCTGCAGAACTAACTTTGTTTAACATTGCTACTGCTACTACTTGACAAAATGTGCTATGAATACTGGTTACATTTACTACTGAAAATGTAGTAATCATAAAGTCATACTAGAAACAAAAGACACGTCACTGACGTTTTACCTGTGAGATTAAATATAACCATGGCCACAATTTTGCAATATCAAGAGGATCTAAACAAACATCTTTTTCATTCAAGATTCTGATGGAGTACAAAGTAGTGTTTTCTATTACAAAATAATAATGGTTGGAAAGTTCTGTAATATTGTTGCCATTGATTTCTGCTAGGCTGCTTATGTAGCTGGTTTTGTCTTTTTATTTTAGGCAGAAGAAAACAGCCACTTGTCATTCCGCGGGGGACCATGAGAACCTTGTGAATGGAAAGGTAAGTTACAGAAAACTAAAACTTAATATAAACTGACTATAAACTCATTGCTTACATAATACTTTTTTTCCTTTGGGCTTTCCTTTTGGGCTTTGGATTGTCTCAGTTTCATAGAGGGATGTCATTTCCATATTAATTTGGCTTTAAGCCCTTCCAACAGATGCCTGCAGAGATTCTTTCCTCTCCATATATTGGAGTTTGGGTTTATTACAAAGTGCACCCTATTTTGTGACCTCTTGTTCCTCCTTTCAAACATTACTTTAATGTCTGTTCTTGAAAGAAAGAAAAAAAACTTCAGCTGTTCTGCTTGTATTCTATATGTGTTAAACTCAAGGCCTTGTCTGCAATTATAAACTGCTATAATACTTATTCTTCAGTTATAAAGCTACCCTTAAGTGTGACAAATAACCACTTTCAGTCATTATCTGACATCCACTTACTGTGTAACACTGCCCCCATGCACAGTGTCCTTACAGCCTCATAGAGCGTGATGGATATGTTCCTTATAACCTTTTAGACTTGGGCGATTCAAAGGTGTTCGGACAGTAGCAGGACAGGCCAATTCAGAAGATGGACAGTGTCACAGGTTGACAGGTTAAATGGGGGTTTTGTCTTTGTGGTTGAGAATATTGACCCTTAATGTATTTCACGGTCTCTCATATGTTCATGTAACAACAATAAAAGAACAAATCATCTTCATAAATGTTAGCATAAAAACTTATTGTAAGAGTTAAGTAAGTAAGTAATAGTTGTTCTTATGTTTTACATAATCTTTCAAAGAAGAAAGGGTTATAAAATGGTTAAAGATTACATCATTGATTACAAAAGACATAAGCAGATGTGGCCACTAGGTGGAGTTGTGGAGCTGCCATGGTGACGCAAACTGACCATTCTCAGGAGAAAAACAACAGTCCAGTCTTGAACAAAGGGGTCTCTAACTTGATTATCAAGACTTAACAGGCTGGTGTAGGGACATGGAGTCACTATGTGATATTGTTATGATAGAGCTATACCAACTATCAGTTAAATTTAAATTGCAAGAGACAGTTGTTGTTGTTTACATACAAAGTGCGTGTTTGTCAAAAAAGTGTCATGTAATGTGTAAAGTGTACAAATAAAATACAAGTGTGCACTTCTCTTAATAGGAGTTGCTGAAGTCCAAGTCAGGATTTCTTGTGCAAGAAGTAAAATTGCACAAAGTTTAATTAAGCATGCATAATATATTCTCATATAATGAGCAGAATTTAATGGCCTATTTCAGAAGACGAAATAGGAAGAAAGGACATAAGCAACACTGAAATGAAACATAATGAACAAAGCATTGTTCATGTGGTCTGTTGCAGGTGTCAGAGCGGGACACTATCAGCCAATCAGCAGACAGTCCAGCCACAGACTTAGGGGTCAGCAGCTCACACAATGGACCTCTAACAAGCGGTACAAGTGAGTGCACTGAACAACACTGTTGATAAGGCTGCAAGGTTTGAAAGATGTTTTTCCCTTTTTTGCAAAAAAATATTTACATAAATTCAGCACAACATTATGACCTTTGACAGGTGGAGTGAAAAGCACATCGTCGTCTCATGGATTATCTGTGCGATATAGTGGACTGTTAGAAAATTCGGTCTCAAAGTTGATGTGTTGGAACTCAAGGGAAAAAAGCTAAATTGTGATGGTTAAACGACTGCCTGCACATAGTTATAATGTGCAATTCAACTTGTACTTGTTCAACAATGTACCTTCATGAAATTTAAAAAAGAACTAATAGACTTGCAAACAACAACAACTAGAAATCTATTTCACCCTAAATAACTTCTTATTCTCTTCTCCTTCAGTTTTGACAGACACACAGGATCTCAGTCCGCAGCCCTCAGAAGAACTGCTCTCCAGCCAATCTGAACTCAGGTCCTCCAAGTGTCCTCAGGACCGGGAGCTGCCCAGTATCCCGCCCAACACTGCCCTTATCGGGGACGGACCTCCCGCCTCTGGGGACAGCACCTATGAGGTCAGCCCTGAAGCCCGCATCAGCACATCTGCACGGCTCGGCATTTAAGTGGATTAGTTAATTTACTGTAGGGCTCTGGAGTTATTGGGTTGAAGTAAGAAATTCAATTAGCTCTTTTTTAATGAAACGTGATATATTGGTTCTCTTTAAGAAATAAAATATGCACTATGAATTTCAGAGAGACACTTTCCCAGGTGTCAACTTTATCTACTGTTCATCACATATTTTTTATTCATCCTTTTTGGTGCCTCTGACCATCTCTGAAACCTTTGAACCACTCCTGGATGAATGAGGAATTACATCAACATGTTTAATAAATAAATAAAATCATTGACTCTTTGCCCATAGGACTTCTTATCTCACACCTAAATACAGATACATCTAAAACAGATTGGAACTTAGAATTATTAGGCTCAATCTCTATTTTTCAAAAAGGTGGGATGATACAACTGAACACAGCAGATTGATCGTTTCCCCATCTCACTCTCAGGTTGTGAAGGAGATTGCACCGACATCCCGAGACGTCAGTGTGGAGGACTCACTTTATGAAACGGTCAAAGAACTCAAGGAGCCTCCCCTTGAGTTGGGACTCTCCAATGGTACAACACATTTGACACAGGACGAGCCCCCACCACCTCCTCCCTCCACAAACCTACTCCTCAACGGACACCCCAGCCCCTGCACTCCTGAGCGGGGGCCCCTGTGCACGGGGGTGGAGTACGCCTCTGTGGACCTGAGGAAGAAGAGCCGCCACAGTGCTGACATGGAGGCCAAGAGGCGCTCTGACCAATATGTAGCCGCCCCTGTCCGAAAAGAGGAGCCTGAGGAGGATCTGCCCCCGCCTGTCCCAGAGAAGGTCCTGGATGAGAACGATAACCAGCCTGTGGTGGTCAACGGGCTGATGGGGGCGGGGCAACACAATGGAGAGGTGAGACAATGTATGCACGGTCACACCTGTAGCAGATCTAATCCTAGCGTAATTTATGTCCACGAGGAAGCTGGATGAATGGCAATACGAGAGGCCTCATATATTTGAAGGTGCACTATTTAAGCTTTCAGGTGTTACTGCTTTGCCTAGAATGCCCAAAATAAAGTGTTAACTGTATCTATCTGACAATATTTCCATTAAGAGTGTTTTTATTGCTCAAAATTACCTCTAAAACATGCATTCTTTGAATTGGATGATATGCCTCTCCACAGATCTGACTGCTTGTCGCCATGGAGATAGATGTACGTATGTAATGCTATGTGGAGCATTCTAGTAAAGCATGTGGCGGACCCTAAACCAGAAAAGTTGACCAGCGCACCTTTAATCAATATAAAACATTTGTCATTGCCACCGCAATGTCCTCATTGTCACCTCAGTCCGCCCTTTTGTACTGAAAATATCATTAAGTAGTAATTAATCAGAATTTAATTGTGTTACTTCCAGTGTTCTTTTGCAATCGTAAGAATACAAACTGTGTTCTATGTCTCGCATGTTTCACAGGTTGAAGATAATAAGGATCTGTATGGTTTACATTCATTGAGTGAAAAAACCCCATCATGAATAGACTGAGAGTGAATGGTTGCCCAAGATGTTAGTCTAACATGCCTCACCAAATAATTGTGTTTCACATTTCCTCGTTTTGTCAGTTGAATTTTATTTTGTCTAATTAAAAACTAATAAAAATAGCTTTCAATATTAATTTCTTGAACAAAAACAAGATAGCCTTTTAAAAATTGCCATGTAAAACGAAAAAGTATTCAAATTTCTTCCTCATTAATTTGAACTTTGCTCCAAAGCACATGCTTTTACTGACAGAAGATTGGCTGTGACCTCTCAGTTATAAAGACCCAAGCTGATCAGTGATGACTGAATCTTGAGCTGGAATAAAGTAATTGATTAATTGCATAGCCCTACATAGTCCACATTTAATATGAAGTTCCCACAGTCAGATGTTGCCCATACTCTAACCTGTAATTAATGTTGTTGTGTTGGAGAAGCTTCAAGAAGAACAAGAGTTAAACAAAGCTCTTTACAACTTGGCATTGAAAAATGGTAGTAAAAGCTTGACTCTTCAGCCCTAAGAGCTTCTTTAATGGTTGTGCCCAGGTTGATATGTCCAGTTGTCTTTTAGAGCACCATGTAACCATGTTAGAATAGATTGCGTACAGCCCTAATGCAGCTTAACTCTGCTGTTATTGATGACCATGTTGTGGTGAGCATTCATTGTGTTAGAAAGGGTTCTATAAAATAAGTAATGTGATGACAGCGGAATTAATGGTGTCTGCTTTAGGAAATATTATGTGCACATGTCTGGTTTGTTCTGTTGCAGGCTGTAAATTTGAGGTTTTTCTTAACATATTTCCCAAATCACACTGTATATTTATAAATCAATTCAAGTGTTATTGTGCTCTACTTGGGCTTCTGTCAACTATTCAAGTATATTACAAGTTGCTAGTGGTGGGCAACATTTAAATGATCAATAATATCGTAAATGTTGTGATGAAGTCATGACAAATATTGAGTAAATGGTTCATAATTAAAAACTATTTTCAATTCAACTCTTACTTTTGTGTCACCCAAAATCACAACAACAGTTGCCTCGATGAGCCACAGGTAGAAAGCAGCTTAAATAAACAATGTTCAAGAAAATTTATCAAGGATCATGGATAACTTCTCAGCAAGGAAAAAGTACAAAAAAATAGAAACCTTGGGGAAAACCACAGTAAAGGAAAGATCCTACTCCCACGGACAGACAGACTGCAGGTGGTCCAGGACTGACCTCACCGAGGGAAGTGGAGAAAGAGAAAAAACATGTGAACAGCAATGAACAGACTGCAATTAAACTAAAATATGAAATATTGTTGACAGGGAAAGTAGGAAGAACCAGAGGACAGTGTTCAAGCTGCCATACTTCCCCCAGCATAGTTGCTCCTAGGGCTGTGAATTTTATTTCTGTTTCTAACTGGCCTGGCCATATGCTGTTTCAAATAGGAACGTTTTGAGCCTGGTCTTAAACGTAGAGAGGGTTAGCTGATGTAACGGCCTCTTTAACATGAACAGGGAGCTGAGTCCATAACACAGGAGCTTGGTAGCTTAACGCTCTACCTCCTACTGTGCTTTTAGACACTTTTTTAGAGACCAACAATAGTCCAGCATTTTGAGAGTCAAGTGCTCTGTTTGGATGGTACGCTACTATTGCATCTTTGAGGTATGATGGGGCCATATCATTTATGGCTTTATAGGTCAGGAGGAGGATTTTAAATTTGATTCTGAACTCAACTCCAAAAAAAAAAGAAAAAAAGAAATGATTATAAAACTTGTGTGTAAAATTCTAAATAATGGATAAAGTCTGCGCTTTTGGGTAGTTTTACAGTTCCTTTCATTTGTCTGAGCCTTAAAAATACATCTAAAGACATGTTTTAGCACATCTGTGTTAGATTGACGTAATATAGTCTGAGTATTGTTGTCGTGATCCTCCAAAAATATACCAAGATATTTTTGTCAACCTCGCCCTTCACTGTGTCATAAAGCTCACATCATGACATTTCCTTTAAACTTGCCTCGACATGTCCACAGATAAGAATAGTATTCATAACATTATTGGACTGCAGCCAGGTCTACTCGAGTTCAGGAGTAAATACTGTGCCAAAGTCATTAAAATTGACACGACTTTTCTCCCCATAGCATTACAATTCTTTAATCTATAAACTAAACTCTTTCTTTTGCCCTTTAGTGATCTACTCACATCAAAAATACAAATGTAATCAGTGGATACTGGGTTTCAAAAGCATGTTACAGTAGATCGTAGAAAGGGTTTCAGGGGTTGTCATCCGGACGCTGATCGAGACGTTTTGACTTTTATCTAAAAGTCATTTTCAATCAGTCAATCATGTTACAGTAGAGTTAACATCTAAAACTCTATATTCTTTAGCTGCAGTATTTCATTATGTTATTAACAAGTTTTCTTCTCACTTTTAAATGAATCAAGTCTAGTTACAGTAGAGTTAACATGTAAGACTCTATATTCTTTAGCAGCAGTATTTCATTATGTTGGTAACAAGTTTTCTTCTTACTTTAAATGAATCAAGTCTCCTATAGGTCAGTGGACGCTGTAAAACTCAATTCGATGGACAAAAACACAGGCTGACATCTCTCCCACACATTAGCGCTGCGCTGCTTCAGGGAGACTGACAGTTCTAGGAGGGTACAATTTGGAGAGTAAGAGGAGCTTGTGTGGGAGTGAAGAGGGGAATGACAATAGGGCTGGAGTGAGGCGAGAGCCGTGCTAATAGATGGAGCAGATAGGAGGCCGAGCCCAAGTGCTACAAGGAAGTCTTTGGTGTCTTCAAAGACGGCCGTACAAATTATTATCAGGGAAGGAAGAGAGACGAGAGGAAGTGGCATAGAAATTCAAAAAATCAAGTGTAAATGTCACTGTTGCTTGTTATGTATTCTCTGTATAGCAACTAGAGGTGGGCATATCGACAGATACTATCCAGTATGTTGTTTTGAAGATATGCAAGATATTGAGTACATCATTTACAGTAAAAATACTGTAATGAAAAAAGTTATGTTGGAAACTTTCAAATAAGGGTGTATAAGGTGATATTTCTACACTACATTTCTACACACTAGATATATAAGATGATATTTCTACACATATTTATATACTGGATGTATAATTATCATATTATCAACAAGAGAGATATAATACTTATGGTTTCGCAGAGGTGAGAATATTCAATACAGATGGCAAAAACATAATCTGATTATTGTTATTGGGACATTCATCTAGATATTGATATAATTTCTTTCATCAATATCTGTCTCTTAGTTCAAAGGCATCATAGTAAATATAGAGTTGAGATGTTAAGGTTAAAGGGTGAAGGTCAAGAGGAAGACAAAAGAAGGTGGGAACTTGACCAGCTAATTTCATATTTCATCAACGGCAGTAGCACGTGTACCAACTGTGGTAGGTGTACCACTGGTGCAGCGCTTATGTTTGAGTCAATTGTATTTTCGCCCACTTTGAGATTAGTTCTAGTTTAGATTAGACCACTCAAGTCCTATTTTAAACTAGTTCAGAGGTACAGCCCTTTTTTACACCCAGTTTCTGGTGGTGTTTCTAAGATGATACTTTGTATGAACAGTTTGAGAACCACTGATCTAGCCCATTCCCCCAATTTGTAGTATAATTTGCCCATATTTTAATGTAGTCTTCCCATGCATATGCCACTTGATACATAAAACTGGACTGAGACCTTCATCAAAGAGCATGATATAGCATCAATAAAACACAATATCTCCCTTTATAGACCTTGTACAAGTCTATCCTACTTCTAGTCTCTGTGAGTGGACTACAATATCCTGTAAGTCCATTGTGCATTTACAAGACCATTCATTCTTGGTCTGCTTTGTTGTTTCTTCCTTTGTCTTCTCGTCCCAGTCACTTTCTTCTTCTCCTCTCATCCCTCTTTCCTTTTGTCTCCACCGCTGAAGCCAATTAGTTAATCAGTACAGTTCATTTGAGCAGCCGGTGAGCCTGGCCTCATCTGACCTGCCGCCTATGATGATGAAATTCACTAAATTACCTTTCCCTCGTGCAACACCCCTCGCCCAGCCACATACAAACAATATTACACACCAAAATAAATGGACACTCGTATAAAGCAGCCATGGTGGTATATACAGTATGTCTAGTCAGCAGTAATTCTGTTTTCTTGCATTTTTGTCCATCCCCCATGTATACAGACGTGCGTGTTTACATATATCTTTACATATAGAGGCGCCCCCAGGCTGATTTAAGGTTAACTCAGAATGTTGGCTCACTCCCCGTGGTTTACGCCCGTGGTACGGCCAGGAGTCGCGGGGTGATTTGTCTTGTCAAAACCAGCCACGTGTATATGTTTTAATGTGTGTGTGTGTGTGTGTGTGTGTGTGTGTGTGTGTGTGTGTGTGTGTGTGTGTGTGTGTGTGTGTGTGAGAGGAGAGAGAGAGGAGAGCAGCTGGCCACCATCACCATGACAGTTAGTCTGGCTTCATGATGGATGATAGAAGCTATGGTAACTCTCTTTCGGCCTCATCCATACACGCACTTTCCTTCTATGTAAATCTTGTAATTCCCTTAGGTATAGGCTCGGTAAATGTTTCTCATAAAGACAAAGAACTGAGTTTTTCTTCCTATACATATGCAATGTTTTTTTCTGTGACCTTTTTGTCCCATGTGAGTAGAGTAAGCAAAAATTATGTTAAAGTAGAGTATCTTAATATTCAGGTATACAAAACAAAGGACGTATGACAAAACATGCATTGAAAAATAATGTCATATTGTCCTATTGGAAAATCATTGCTATTTCTAATCATTTTTGTAATGTTTTGTAATTGTTTTTTTGTTTTAACTCTTTCATGACTGGCCACTATATATCAAAGGACTTTTACTTTAAATGAATTTCACTGGATGCCCAGTCACATCCAGCCAGATACAGTATTGTGACTGAAGATGCCAATGAAACAAATCTATTTCATGCCCTGTACTGTCACAAAAATCCCATCAGTGTGATTCCTCACAGTACAATGGGTTGCATAAAAGGCAGGCATATTATTCAAGCAGAATCATGTTAATTAAACTAAAGTTAGTGTATAAAATGTTGAAATGCATAATGTCACATAGTAAACGTGCTTCTGTGCCACCCATCTCTGTTGTATAGATTTAGCATTCTGTCATAAACGAGGTAACACTTGTTTGCAATCATGTGACGGCGTGTGTCGCCTGTGGGCTTGTCTAATGTGCCGTGCAGGAAATGAATTTGACCTCGTCAGTGGGCTGCTGGGAAATCCACGGGGGACAGAGCCAGGTACAGGCGCAGATATTCCACATGTCAGCACAGTTCAGCCTCTGCCAGTGCTGCGACGCTGAAGATTTAAATACTATATACAGTACTTAACATAAGTGGTTTATCTACTATGTATCTGACGAGTAGACATCCTATAGGTCACATCGTGGTACACTTTGTAGAATGGTGAAGGATTCTTTAAAACTCCTTTCATATTTGAAAGTGCACTATGTCATTTTTGGGTCCGCAACAATATTGTCTGTTGCTTTGCCTTAATTTTACATTATCGCTTTAAACTTATTTCCCTTGCATTTACTCAATTACAGGTGTTTAGCTTTACAAATGCATATATCTGTATGGTCTACATGTTCTCATGTACTTCTGCATATTGAATAATAATTTTGTCTGCAATACAAATGAAAAATAGATAGTCCATCCATAATGTCTTAATTGAGTTGAAATTTCCAATGTTTTGGAAGGTTGCAAAGGTCAACCTCAGCCTTTTCTAGTTTAGTTAACCTGTGCATTTATAACTATTATTCACTGCCCTTATCAATGAATGCAATGACAGTGGATATATTAGGGTGCATTATACTTTGAGTTATTGAACGTAATTTAGGTTTCCATCCATATGCGTTACATTCTCGGCATATCTATAATCTTGCTCTGGGGTTGTTTATGAAGTCGCCTGCTGCGAATGTAGATAATATGGGTTTATGTATTTAAATATGAGAATGTCTGGGCAGACGTCAGAGTGAGTGACACTTTGACACCTGAGTCGTCCATCTTGTGACAGTGACAGTAATCTGCTTACTGTCAAAGTCCTGTGTGTCTTAGTCTCGCCTACGCACACATTAACACTATCCCATAATCGCACACATAAACACATAAGTCACATGCTGCCACTATATTAACTCAGGTAATAATGTCTTGATGAAGGGAAACAATGAAATGACCACAAATTGTAGACAGCCACATTTTGCAAAAGATGTTCTGAAATGCATGGTGTTTATCATATTTCAATCTTCTTTCAAATGTTACTGCTCCTGGATGTGTTTAAAAGGTGAACATTGAACTGAACTAAACTATAAAAAAATTTTAAAAATCATGCAGCTCTACTACATATTCAAGCATTTCAGTTTTATGCAACAAAATGTGGACGTTTTCCCATTCAAAAGCTATTGACCTTATTCTGCCCGCCCACTTTTGCCGTTTTTTGCACTTTTGTTGTAAACGCACTTCCGTTTGACGAGAACTCCGTTAAAGCTAATGACGAACGAGGGAAAAGTCTTGCCGCTAAAATGTTACATAAAGTAGGTTGATTTGTGTAAAATGTTTAATGAACACGAGCAACAACAAGTCAACAATGCACCGATTTCCTGGTCAGTCTGAAAACGTTTTTTTAGTCCATGTAGATTATTACATTACACTTATTTTCTGTTGAGCTTGTCTGCTCCATGTAAACTAATACAACAGAAACAAGACGGCGGCGCGTAAGGCAACTTCCGGAATGAGGTGAATATTTTGTTGTAAATTGTTAATTGCTATGGCAACGGTCCAAATTTTCACAATTCTGACCTTCGGATAGGCAAGTATATACAGAGACAATGTTTTACACTGTTTAGTCATCAATAAGTCTGTTTAACTTTATATATTAACTATATATTTTCAAAGTACTGAGCTTTTGGACAATAAACTTCTTTCCCTAAATACTTTATGTGTTAAAACACAATATGCATATTGAAACAGCCGTTTCAATACTTACTTACACTCTCTCACAGACATATCCTTAATACAGTCATTCAAGAAATTAAATAAAATCGTATTTGATCTCTTCCATGCATGTATTGTGACTTGGAATTGTTTTTATCTTCCATTTATCCGTGCTTGGAGCTGCCACACAGACGTACACTGCCCGTTGTGGTTGGTATTTTGTCCCACCTGCTACTGCTGCTGTTGGTTATGTAAAACCTTGCATTTGTCCACTTGATAGCAGATATAACCTTAGCGCTCTGCAGGTCGACATCATTCAAAATCCCACTCTTAATTGTGCCAGCACTCGAGGCTAAACAAGTGGGCGGCAAATTGGGCAAACAAATATTGAGAAACACACTTGGAGTTACGGGGCTGGGTCAAGTCACCTGCGTCGATGCTGCCCACAGAGACCACTCCTCGGGCACTTTGTTTAATTGGCCGGCTAATTAAGGCAATATAAAAACGACATCTGCTGCAAAGTGTAAGTTGGATCCATAAAAGTAATCATTTCTCCAAACACAGCTTCTCCATAAATGTAATGATATTGATTCACTTTTGCTGAAAAAAATGATAGGGAAACATGTGTCCGCTTTAGACTTGTACAGATTGTTGTACAGAGTGTTGTTTTTCATCTGTATATTTAACTGATGGGCTTCTTTGGGACTCTGCCCTTGAGAAACACTAGGAACTGAAGCTCTGAACAAGTGAACAGCTTTTGCTTTTTTAAATACATCAGCATTAACCTTGGCGGCACCAACCAAGGACTGAGTAAAAATGTGCTTTTGTCTACAGAAGAAAGAACAAGATTATGTTCTATATACATATATAAACAGACCTCACAACTTCATAAAGACGTCTTAGTATTTTATTTATCTTGGAGTGACTGCTTCAAGTTTGAGTCCAGGTCTGAGCACCATGTCTTTACCAATGACCTTCCTCTTATTAGTTTTACATTTTAGTTTTATATCCACACAGCAGTAGTTTTTCACATTGATACAGGTTTCTTTGTTCTGAGATGTTTCTTGTTCTGAGACATTTCCACAAAGCTGCATTTCTCCCAGACACATGAAAAATGTATGTGCTATCAAGTCTTTAGTCAATGCTGGCAGGGTTATTGAGGTTCTTGTTAAACTCCTTAGGTGTTTGGTCCAGTTGTCAGTTGTGCTTTGTTGATTAATGACTTTTGCATTGATCATAAGGCGAAGTGGACAAAGCGGGCCAAAAAACACGGCTCTCCTGTCACCACCTATCGATTTCCAATCAATAATTTTAGTAATGGATGGGTGGTTATATACAACATTAACTTTGTATGTATCAAGGCTTTAGTGCCAGATGCAAAGCCTGTTCCTTTACATAGGGCTGGGAATAATCTTGCAGTTTTATTGATTGGTTTCCAAGTGCTCTCTTAAGGAATTCAAAAAGGTTTTCCACTGGAGATTACACCTTTGAATTCTTGTCAATAATGCACCAAGATGGATGTTGACATAAACTGTTTCTGTTGCATTGTAGTGCATGTTCAATTCAAATCCAATGATCATCTCTTATTCATTATAGCTTATTTGAACCTGAACAAGGATAGATTTAGGACAAATATTTCCTGTGGTAACTTGACCAAACAAATGCATTCATTCACTTGTCCCTTTTCTTTCAAATTACTTCTTGTATTGGTAGTAGTCTTGTTACGATACTAAGATTGCTCAATTTCGGTACAAAAGAATAGGCTTAAAACTCAATACTGATTTCAAAATCACAGTAATACCAAATAATAATTTAAAAAAACACTTTTTTCTTTGACAATATCAGTTAATTTCAACACAAAATAATAGTGCTTTTTTGTGTCATCTTATACTGTAGTCTGTAGAATGCTCAACATCATTCTAAAACTGTTCAAGAAATGTCAAAATATCAAATTTGTTGTTTTTTTGCATTGATTTTTCAGTACTTTTGACAACCCTATTTTGTTGTAACTTATGACCTTGATGAGAGTCTAGCCACTTCTACCTTGAAAAGTGCCACATAGATTCAGAGTCTTTTTTTTTTTACAGGGGAGTCAGACATGTATTAGTGTTAATCCCGCAGCAACCAGAGGGAACGACAGGGTGAACATGTCAATTACACAAAGAGAGGAAATTTCCAGTCTGGGGATAGAACCCTGAACAGACTCGCTATGAGGCATAAGCACAAACCACTATGCCACCCATTTAGTTTGAGTTTGTTGAATGTGAACAGAAAGAGACATGGTTTACTATTGCTCAAAATGTGCCTGAAAAGGAATAATCTTGCTTCAGTTTTGGGAGCGATTTCTGACTTTGTGTGCCTGCCATATCTAAATCTATCTTTTTGTTCCTTTCTTCTCCAGTTACACTCCCCTCTGTCTCCTGCACCCGGGTTCGAAAACCACATTCTGCCAGACAATGAGGTAAGTGTGCGTTAAACTCCCTTATTCCCTCAACTGCCATTCGTGGTCCCGAGACAGCAGCACTTTTTACTCTAAGCTCCAGAAATAAAAGAATATAGCAAGCTGGGAGACATCAAACACACAAAAAGCAATTTCCAGACTGATTTAATCTTATTTTAGTTAAATGAATCAACTTGAATTAACATTGTCTTTTTGTCTTTTGTCTAGTTTGCTGTGTACTCAAACGGCTCTATAAATGACGACGACAAGGAGCACGACTACAGCAGCATTGCCGAACTCAAAGGCCTAGTCCCCGCTTCTTCCTCAAGCGATCTGTACGCCACTGTCAACGACATTCTGTCCGACCAGCTCCACCTAGAGGAAGAACCCGTTTTGGACAGCAATGACCCAGGCTACGAGACCATCCGCATCCCAAAGACTAGCAGCTCTGACGACGAGCACAGGGGCATCACGGGAGCGCAGGGGTCTGAGGTCACCAAACCAGAGCCAGATTACGAGAGTGTGGGAGAGTTGGGATTGAGCAGAGAAATGTCACGACTTTGAGTTTTCATTGATGCGCTGATGACCTCTCTTGTGTGCGCTTGAGAAAGAAGACGGTTCAGAGCGCCGTTTGTAATCAATGTATGTGTCCGATTTACAGCTAGGGTACGTTTATCATATCTAGCATTCGACTAATTTAATCTACCAGGGTGAATGTCACTGGTACTGCCATGGCCTGGTGTTAAATGAAGTGCGGTACAGCCATTGGGCATCAATCATGTGGAACAGTGCACTTTGGTTTACCATTATATCTGACAGTACATATCACGGACGCGTGAGCAACTCCTGGGTTGTGAACAAGATCAATTATGTACAATTAAAAATAACCTATGATGGCCAAACACGGTTTAAAGGTTTGGACAAGGACACACACTTTGTGCCTGAAGAAGAAAACAGTGCCATATTCTGATGATAATATTTTGTAGTATTATAACACGGAGTGAAAGCTGCTCTGCAAATGCAAGTGTCTTTGCAGCCCTCAGAAAGTTGTGTCTAGTGTAAGAATGAAAATAGAATACAAGCATTTACCAATGATTCACAACAGATTTATTCACGGTCAAACATGCACAAATATTTTTCCCAGAATTAAAAAAAAATAAAAATCATCTGCAGCTTAAGCAAAAGACATGGGCAACAAAATATTGTAATAAAAAAAGTGTTTCAATGTTTTATTTGAGTAAGATAGAAGGTTATAAAATGACAGATTCATACAATATTTCTTAAAATTTGCAGACATTTATTTTATACTACAGCCTAACTTTTTGGAATAGATTTTTATTGTGGATCTGGATGCTAAAGTTTATTATTGCAGTTTTCTTTTGCCAAAACAGTTTATCACACATCACCACTCATGAGCTTGTGGTTAACAGTACTTTTACATATGAGCGCTTTTTCTGTGTTTTATAGTCAGCTATTTCTTTTTGTGAAGTTCATATTTATTTTTTTAAGTGCATTGTAATTGTAAAAGATTTAGAAGTAAAGGAGGTTTTGTAAAAGTTTATAGAGTTTTTACAAAAACATTGAAAGTTGTCAAGGTACACTTAAACTTTGTGTACAGAAGGCATCACATTTTCTGTTCATACTGTGACTGGTATTTTATATTATTATGGTTTGGTTTTATAAGATGTTGAAAATGACCTTTGAAATTATTCTTGGTACATATGAAGTCTTGCATTCCTTACAGTCGTAAGCACAAGGTCATTCAGATGGTACGGGCACTTACTGTATGTACAGCCATTCATGTTTTTAATTTCTGTAAACTTTCATACCCAACGCTTCCCAATATATAATATCAATTTATAATGGATTGTACATACATTGAGCACTAATGTTACAAATTCTTGCTTTAAGACCGTCCTGTGCAAACATTTTAGAGTCCTCTTCTGCAAATCTCACCATGGTCGTATGTATTTGTTATGGTCTTTGTTTAATATTTGAAATGGTACATAATCCCTCAGAAAATTATGGTCCTAAAAACTGTGATATGGCAACACTAAAATAAATCTTACCTGAAAAAAGTACAAAAAAACTCCAGCTCCTCCACCAAACTAAAACCTTTGCACAGCACTGTCTTGTACCTCTTTGTATTATGTGGTTAAATCCTTGTTTTATCTGTTGTACTAGATCCACACCTTTAATAACCCGCACTTATTTAAAAGCCCTTAATAGACGTTGCTTTGTAGTCGAACGTGACAAATGGTACATTATGTTGGTACTTGTTTTGAGATGGTACTTTGTTCTTATTGCTGTCTGTTATAAAAGAACCAATGATTAATAGTGTAAATATCCTTGCCACAATCTTCTGTAGTGTGACTGTAGTGTGTCCGAATAGCCTTTATGTTAATGTGACGTCCGAAGCGGGGAGATCCACCCTGGTTGACGGATAATAGATTCATAATTGATATCAGACATTTAAAATCTCCAGGCGTTTCCTAGATTTCAAATGCAGCAATCAAAACAGTATGACCATTTCCACTTGATGTATGCTAATTATCGCCGCTATGTATACGCTCCCTAATAGTCGTGACCTTTTGGTGTGCGGTTATCAACGGGGCTTGACATTAACCCTGCCCGCTCCAGAACGTGTCATTTGCCATTGAATTATTTCAGTCACCACAATTTAGTTAGAATTTTGTATGTGCAGTAATACTAACGTGTATTAACTCTTTTCTTGTTAGTTTCAGTGACATCTAGAAAAAAGTAAAGTAGCTAAAAAATAGTGATGGGTGATACCAGTGATTTTTGTTTTGATACGACAACGGGTATCGTTTTGTACGAAAAAGCACTGAAACTCCTCTACTTTGGTGTATCGCAGCTATCTTTCTTTCTTTTTTTTTTTTCGCCACCCCGGCTTGAATTGATGTGTAGAAAAACTAAAATATAAATGTGTATTTCAAACTTAACAAAAACTGCATTTTTTGGACATTTTTATAATCAGAATCTGTACTTTTTGATATAGTCAGCATAAATATATTGCTATTTTGACAACCTAAAAACTTTGATTGGCCGCACCAAAATATGCACACGATTGGGAATAATGTCAAGCCCTGAACCAAAACACCGCCCTAGTGTTCTTGTAGTCCTACATTTGACCTCTAAGAAAATGATGTGTCAAAATTAAAGATTGGTGCCAATTCAAATGTAAGCCTGTAGGTAATAGATACTCAGCTAAAACCACTTATTTTCTCTTTATGTGTGTCTGGGTCATACAAACCCCACGATGTCCCTCCAGGGTTCGGGGGTGCACACTCGCAGACTCTCGATGCCTCTCTCAGCTCTATGACTTTCTGTAATGATGTCATTTGTTTCCCTCACAAGCAGCGGACATCTCTGTACTGACACCCGCCTTTGATCAGGGGGTAAATGCTGTTTTGGCAGTTATGGCCCCATCAGTCACCCCTTGCTGTCTGGCTCCCCCGGCCTCAGCATGTAAATATTTTATGACATGAATTGTTCTATTAAAAATATATCGATAGTAAAAGTGTGTCATTGTCTTTGTGTTGGCTGGTGCACTGTCACGTAGAAAGATTGTGCCCTGCAAATTATTTTCCAAAAACATTAGGTTTGACATTAATTAGGCCATTTGTTACTGTGATGACGTTCGTTAGTAAAGTCTGCCTGACACATTTGGTAATAATCTCCATAAAGAAATTAGTCACATGATGAAATAGTTTTATCAATGTAATGCAATGTCTTATTTTAATCTTGTTTAGTTTTTTACTGCTCAGAGATGCAGCTCATCACACGGTGAGATCACACTTAAGATGTTTTTGTCAGTATGTGTCCTTTTTGGGAGTGTTAATCCGCTGTCAGCGCTATTTGTAGAGTGACTGTTAAAATATATGAACTTTTGACTGCTCGAAGACACTTCTAAACTGAGATGATGACTATGATGCATACATGAACATGTCAGTAAGCATATAGGGCTATTACAACAGCATAATAACTAATCTTATTAAATATGAATTTTAATAACAAAACAAAAAATCTCAAATTGATTTATTTAAAGTTACATAAAGAAATTGGCCATCAGGTGAGAGGAGTTAAAACATTTTGTCATTGATAGCCGCTATAGCGCAAAAAGACTACTGGCCAATATTGCTTTTTAGTCTTGGTAAAGGGCGAGTTACAGAGCAGAGAGGTTTTATTGTGGATCAGTGACACAAATTAAAATTCCAATCTGTAAATAATCATAGTCAGAGGAATTTATTGTAGCCTACATCAATAATACAAGTTCCTTTATCTGCTTTTTCCCTGTCCACATCATGCACTGCACACAACTGAAGTCATTTATTGTACATAAGTAATAGTGTTGTAGCCTTGTATTTTTTGCTATATCTGCACAGTCTGTGTTAAATCCAAGTCTATTTTAAGACCAACTTAGTGGTCTCTATACAAGTTAGGGGGGGATGGAAGTGTAATGTTATTTCCCTTGAAATGTATTGCTATTCACCTACTGTTCTTGAAGTGTGCATTAAAACAGTGGGATTTCCCTGTTGTGGGACAAATAAAGATTCTCTTATTTTATCATCATGTGAAGAACACATCTGATCAGATTCATAAAACCAATTGTGCACAGAAAGGTGTTTATTTACCTTATAGCCCTGTGTATATCATGTAGGCCTATATTGTGCTACATTAGACTGCAAATATCTAACACTAACTGCCACCAACTGGGTGGTTTAGTGAAAGTAAACGAGCTTTTGTGTCTTGTTCCAAAAGCCAAAAGAACAGTTCACTCCACCATATTAAACCAGTGTGGTAAACGAGTCCCCTGGCACCTCAAAACTAGGCTACACGTCTGTGACAAGTAGGTTAGAGCTGTGGCTGACTGACTGTCTGCTCAAAGTTTTCTAGCCCAAATTTCCTTTTTCCACTTTCTTTCCCTGCTCGGAGCCCCCTCCGCTCTGCTTTCTCTCCATCCTTGCGTCATTGTTTTGAATGGAGCATCCTCCCGGCTTATGTTGGAGCAGAAGAAGGAGCGGTGGGGGCTTGTGGAGGCGTGTGCTTCACCGACCAATTGCAGCCTCCGTCGGCCGCCGGACCGCACATGTTTACAGGCAGCATTCCGCCGGTAGAGCCCGTAGTCGGCACAGGCGCACCCCGGACTGGATGAAGCCGCTACATGGACCGGAGTTGGCGCACAGGTCTGTTCAAGCCCATTCGACATGCCACAGAGGATGACAGCATTTGACACGAAGTAAGGCCCATTTACTCGACGCACACTTATTGGATGGCTTAAATTTGCGCTCTTTCTTCGATTGTACGCTGTCATTTCTGAAATCGTGTACAAAAGTAATTTGGCTTCCGCTAATCGAGCTCGGCGCCACGTTTTCCACGCGCCTGCACAGCTCTGAGCGAGCAGTGGGGAAAACAAACAGGTCCAGCCATAGAAAAAGATTGGTAGCCGGTTGGATGTTGAGGCGGTTAAGCTGCGAATGAATCATTTTCACACTGACCACTTTCGGAGTCGCGCTATTTCAAAGTTTTCGGTGCGATTTGCGAATGCGCAGCGAGGAGTTTGGTGCCGCGGCTGGAGTTTTGGCCCTCCGAGTATGTTGCCGCTTTCTAACATTTTGTCAGGCTTGTTGGAGCGTATAGTGTTCCCTTTACGGTTTTTCGTGTTTGTCGACGTTGTTTACCGGTTATATTTTGACATTTAGCCGCGGTGGTCGTGTGAATTTGCTGAGAGACTCTCCGACATGCATACGCGGCGTTTGGTGAAGCGGTCGATCCTTGGCAGCCGCGTCTATGCGCCGAGTCCGACCGGGGAAGGCGCACCGGTGACAGGGGTGGTCCAGGCGGTCAAGCAGGAGAACAGAGACGCCACGGCCGCGGGAGTCAAGCGCAGTGTTTACACCGTGCTCATGCAAGACGGCAGCCTGAAGGAGTTCACCGAGGAAGAGATCGCGACGGGCTTCAACCACACAGCGGCGAAAGGACCGCTCAAGTCCAGCCTGAAGGTGTGTGAGAGCGCAGCGGCAGCACTTGTGTTTTTGTTGTGCGGTGTTTTGCAGCGTTTAACCGCTTCCTGTGCGGAGCGGATTCACACCGCCGCCGCTTATGCCGCCTGTGCTGCCAAATATAACCCGCGAGCACAAAGCCAGCCTTATAAAGACAGACTTAGCTTCATTTTGTTGTCGTATTGGATCAAATGGCGGGCTGTCATGACATTTGGCTACATCAGTTAAATGGGACAAAGGGCTTGATAGGGCCTGCGCAGTGTTTATGCGAGCTAGTGGGTGGGTAAAGCAGGGCAAACAACGCGCTGCAGCGTTTTGGATCATGCAAAAAGCCGGGCCCATGTTTTCATGCAGAGTCTGTGGTTTAGTTAGCATGTTATACACGTATACCTTTGGGCATGCCACCTAAATGCACATTTGCATTGCATAATTGTTTGATATTTGTATTTCCATTCATAGATAATGCAGGTTGACATTCAATTTCCAATTAAATAGACCTCATATGAAGTCATGCTGCTCAACAAGGCTGTTATTGTTTGGGATAACAGATAATAGGTCTCCTGTGACATTCCAGGCGTAATAGTAAGTTTCAATCATGTCCATATTTGTTGTGTGATATAAGCCTAATTAGCAGTGACCTAATTGCCTCCTGCACCAGCAGTATTCCTCGGTGTCAGTCACATGGGCTCAGATAAAGAGTGAGGAAGAGTGCTCTGGGGAACAAATACAGATTCTGGCTTTGGGGAGATGTGTGTGTTTTCTCAATTCTTTTTATAGAGAGGGAGTGACTGAGGAATGCATAAGGCTGAATAACTGCTTGTTTACAGTCTGATTGGAGTGCTTTGGATTGGTCTTGATTCTTACTTTTCCTTTTATTTCAATACGGAAATGTTTTGCACAAGTAGGAAGTTAGAGCAAGAAACAAGATACTGGATAATCACTTTTGGTTACAGCAGTGGCAGTGTTTTGCAGAAGTTTTAAACCCTAACTCAAGTCTCTATACGAGATGGAGGGGATGGTCATGTAAACTTGCGATGAGTGTTAATCTTGCTTTTTGTGTGCATATGAAATGCTCTGACGAAATGCTTTGCTTAATAGTGTTACAGTGGCCAGCGGAGGCAGAGGGAGTGCTGTCAGCACAATGGTCAAGTCTCTTTCAGCACGACTCAATTCCCACAGAGGTCGAAAACAAGCCATAAAACGAGGAGGAGGGGTCCGCAGTCCTGGGGTCCTGCAGCCAGTGTGTAATAATACAGTGCCGGACTATTTCATATGTGATTAATTAGTAAGATCTATTTAAATATCAGCAGTGGGGCCTTGTTTGCGAGCTTGTATGTGCAGCAGCTGTACAGCCAACAAAAGCGGGCTGCAGCCCCTAGTTTCGAGATCCGGGCATGCTCGGAAGAATGCCCCCGTTTGGCATCTCGCCGGGTTGGTACGGCACACCAACCCCCTCCAAAGTTAGGGAGGGGTGTGAGATGCCACTTGTTGACTTCTAGCACTGACAAAGAAGGCTGAGGCGTTACTTGTTTTTCGGTCGCACTTTAGTTGTCTGTGGTAAATGTGTTAGTCAATGGAGCGAGGTTGTTGACTGTAGCCGAGTGACTCTTTGTTCTGTGGCGCTGATCCCAGGCCAGCGTTGGCTCAACAGCGTCCACACATAGAGCGCGCTGTACGGTGAAGTGTCCCTCTGATGATGTATGAGTAATCTTTGGAGGGAGAGAGAAAGAGAGAGAGGAGGCATCTGTTTGAAGGCAGGCTGTTTTCATTTCCTTTGTTGGACACACTCGGTAGCTACAAATAATAATAAATGCTTTTAATACAAGACTGTACTTGAGCCTTGGTGCATGAAAAACAAATTACTGCTTGTGCTTAATGCTTTTTGTATTTAGCCATTGTTGCATGTGAAATACTCGGCCAGCAAAAAAAGTGGAAAATACACAAATAATTTTATTACATTACTATTTTTGATTTATTTGACTAAAATATATCTTAAGTTTATTAAAATGAACATTGCAAGTGCCAAGCAAAAGAAATAAGTAGGGCAATGATCCTTTTTTTAATCAAGAGGTCCACATCCAATCATCTGTCAGTAAAAGCATGTGGTTTGAAGCAGAGTTCAGACTTTGGAGGAAGAAATGTGACCTATTTTTATGTTACATGTTATTAAAAGTCTGTATTGTGTATGTTCAGGAAATTTACATTGAAGGTTAAATTAAATTGATTTAAAAAAAACATCATTGATAAATATGAGGGTGGAAATATTTTTTCCAGCCTTTCAATAGTAAAAACTCCATTGTTGGTACAGAGTTAGACAATATTCTTACATTGTCATGAAAAAATAATTGCACTTTCTTTGATAAATCATGTGGTGTTACACTAGTTCTGAATTTCGTCCTGATTATTCTGATTTTTTTGGTATCATTATGAGTTATCGATACATATCGATATGTTTAAATGAGTATCTAGTTTTGATATTAGTTTTATTATTGATTAATATCTATTTTCGTTTCACATTTGACAACCCAACTGTGACAATTAAAATACATTTTTTGATTGTTTTACATTTTTTGCCATCCCACACATTCCTTTCATCACTTTGACTTTGGGTCAGCAGCATTCAATTTGATTCCCGTTGACATCTTGTAGTTTGACCTTTGACCCAGAAAGGTTATTTCTTACTATTATTAATTTTGTGCACCTGACAAAGCACTGCCCAAAGCATGAAGGTTATGAGTTTTGTGAGAATGAAGATATAAAAATATTGTGAGGGGGATGGGTATGTTTTGGACACGTCTTTCATCAGCTTTTTTGACACATGAACTTACATTTCACAACAGCTTTGGCATGCCTCACAATTTCCTGGCTCTGTTTAATACCATTACTCACAAAAAGGAAGGAATCACAGTTGTTTTTTGCTCTGTGAGGTTTAATACTACTCCATTTATAACACCTAATCTTTGGCAAGCAAGCCTAATCCATCTTGAACTTAGTATTTTTACCAAGCCTTCTGCGCACCATTGAGCACCCATGTGACTTAATACTTGATACTCATTCTTAGAGTGCTCTTGCTTGATTTTTTTCACCTCATTAATCTAAGTTCTCACAACATGTGTGAATGAATTACTGGGGCCCACCGTTGAAGCCTAATCATTTACACTGCTGTGGGATAAAAACAGTGCAGCCCTTCATGCTTTGTTGATGTCCGCAGTCATCTGTGTCCCCCGACTTTGTTTTGGTCTTTTTTAGTGCGTTTCCTTAACGCCCATTGGTTTGAGTTACCTGTAGAAGCTTGTGTGTGTTGGTGTGAGCGTAGGAGCATGCAGGTTCATGTGAAGAGCTGGATATATTATTTTCTCTTTCTGTTGTTTCGCTCTAGGAAGGCATTCACAAAGCACTAATATACTTGTGTGTCAACGTGAAGATGTTGCATTTCAACAGTAATGTGAAACTGGTTGTTGAACCTACAAAGTTGCCTCATGGGGGTCACCTGTTAGCTTTCTGTGCTGGACCCAGGCTGCCAGGAAGGGCAGCAGGTCTAAAACATTCCCAAATCAATATCCAACTCGCTGCGCTGACCATTTAGCCACACCAAAGGGAATAGCTAAAAGGAACAAAGAAAAGGCAAAGTATTGTCTAAATCTGCTCGAAGATAATGGGAACAAGACCTTACTTTTTAGAGCATTTAAATGGTGTCAGTCCTGAATATTAACTCAGTGGTGTAACATTAATATTCCACCACAGCTGTGAGTAAGATATATAGTAATTCAAGAATTAAACAGAAGCTATTTTCACAAAAGAATGTCTTGACAGTGTAATGACTATTGTCATTGTCATTTAGTGGAAATACGACATTAAGTTGTGACAAAGAGTGGCCACTGGGAAGGAGTAGAAATCACCCCTAATGCCTAGTTCCACATGAATATTGCATGTATTTAGATGTATTGGACATTGATGGGCCCCTTGAGCAGGCATTAGGTGCAGTACATTTAATTCAACAGGATATTTCACAGTACAGTCTTCAACTTAAAGATGACCCAAATTAAAAAGCTGCACAAAACAGCAGTCCTTTGTTGTCACCAGTGGCTGCCAGTCTGTTGGGAAAACAGTTTTTCCCATAGTTGTCCAATTATAGTAACAGTTGAAGTGTCTATAATGTGCCGCACTTGGCTTTCTGTCAGCTGTAACGTAAGAGCAGAGGTCATGTTTACAACTGGACACTGTGATTTATATTTGCCATCATTTATTTGCTTCTCGCATTGACAGTCTCACTGTTGCTACTTACAGAGATCTAATACTTGGTCTTTGTTCTGCAGCAGAGTAATGGATGTTCAGACGGTCCACGGCTGGAAGGCGGCTCTCTGAGCCCAGAAGCAGTGGAGGAGCTGAAGCGCTTGGGCCGTGACCCCGACACACGCTCTGTCTCTCTGCTGGAGCAAAAACGCAAGGTGGTCTCATCCAGCATTGACGTCCCGCACGCCAGGTAGGATACTATGCACGCTCCTGTGTTGACAGTCTGATTTGTGCCCAACAGGAGTCTGGCTCAGGGTCATCTAAAGTTTATGACATAGATATGCCATAAAATATAGAGTTTTTATTTGGCTTGACGTGCCATTTTTCCTTGTTAGTCTTGAAGCAATAGCCTTTGACAGGAGTCCCCCATTCTGCTGCATATATATTTCATCATATATTCTCTGACATGTTGCATAGGCTGAGCCCATGAAAATGTATTATTAATGATCTGCTAAAATTTAGTTGGTGAAAGATTGTATCATTAATATTAGACTGTGGAGTAATTTAGGAGATCCCTACACTGTGCATTTAATTTTCTATAACAATTGTGGATATAGTCAATTGACTAACATGCCTATGGTGATAAAACATGATAAAACATCAACGTAGAAGTGAGGAATATGCCACACACATTTTTTTTATTGTACAGAAGGGGCATTATGATTTAATTGAGCTAGAGCAGATCTGCATTGTAATCCTCTATTATATGTGCAATGCACCAACAAATGAAACCATTTAATAAGTTTTGTTGCCTGGAATGTTTTCTCGTGAATCCACTGATCTGGCACACATGTAGATGGTCAGCATAAACCCCCTCTGAGGCAAGGCCACAACTGAGCAATTAAAGATTAATAACATGGGCCCGGGCGAGTGAAATGCCATCTAACGAAGAAACAACACACAGTAAATGTGAAACACTAATCCCTTGTAAAGCAGAGCTCAGTTATTGGACATCACTCCTCATTACTCCTGCTCGTCCTCTCTGAGGCGTCCAATCGATGTCAACTTGCTGAAAGTACAGTAAAAGTCACCCGCTCAAGCAGCTTTATCACTTCATCCTGTGCTCTGCTTTAAATTTAATAGTTATTTGGTGCAGATCCATTGATTTGTTTTTCTCCAGTTGCCCATTAGCATGAAAGAAATCTCTTTTTGAATTAAGTCTATCACTTGGGCTAGATATCCGTTTCATTCCTGTCCCATTATGATAACACCCTTGTATAGGGATTGCAATTATATTGATGGTCATATGGTTATTGTGAAATGTTTTATTGATTATCCCACTGCCCTTGTACATATTTGGCCTCAGCTCAGGACATGCACTTTATAAGTTGTTGTTTATCGCTCTAATGAGAGCATTGGACGACAGGAAAGCCATGGACGATATTGAATGTGGTGCCAATAAAAGATTAGCTTTCATATGCAATAATCCCAGTGTACTAATGCACACTAAATTCAAACACCCTACTTGCATTTGAAAGCATGTTGTCTATTTGATTATCGCTATTACAGCTTTTAAATCAATATTACCTACTGTGGTTTTCTCAAGTTTCTTATCTTCGGTACAGGGATTTAGGCAGGATATTGAAGATGCACAAGCAAATAATCAATATTCAAAAAATATATAAAACAATGTTGACCACCTATCGAGGTGTTACTCCTTTTGTATGAATGCATCAAACCATTAAAGGAGTTCACAAGTAGAGCGTTCACAAAGTTCTGCATGAAGGAGATACAGTATTTGCAGATTCATTTTGGGAACCAGAGATCTTATCATGTGTTCAGACTTAAACCAACAGCTCTACACGAGTCTTATCTTTTTCTGTATTTACCTCTTTGGAAGGAATGCAGTCATCTTGCCAGGTATAAAAGGGAACAGCTCTGTTGGTATGTGAAGGCAATATGCAGTCGGACGCCCTCGCCATGATCGCAGTTTGTATTTATATTGGCTTTAAGAGATAATTGCCTCTTAGTACTTTTAAGATACTTTTTTACAATAAAGCTCAAAACACTAAACCAGGAGTGCATCATTTTCTTATAACTACACACTGCCACAAATCTTGCTTGTATCTTTTAAAGTTCTGCTATCTATACTTCACTGGTTGAACTTTACCCAGTTTATCTCTCTGGTATTGACTTAATCCAACCTGTCAATGCAAAGCCAAATGTCCTATCCACTGTATAGATTTAGTCTTTAATTATTTATGGCACGCTGAAGCTCCGGACTCCAGAGATCCTATTGTGCAAAGTCAAACCAACTGCAAAACACAGACTTGAAGAAATCCATTCTGGCCCAATTTATAGCATGTGCTCCCAGGATGAGGAACATGAAGAGTTCACCGGTGCTGTATGTTCGAAGCATCTCAGTGCCTGTAACTCCATTCACACACATATATCCCTATTGTGACCCCTCCGCCGCTGCACAGGGCCATTATTGCAGTGAGATTAAGATCCATGGCTCTGGTCCTCTCCACACCTGCGACCAATTTTCAGACCGGGGGAAAATGGTGTCACCAGAAAGCACCAAGTAAAGTTTACAGGAGAAGCAGGAAGATATGGTGTAGGAGAAGGAAAAGGTAGAGCTGTAAAATCAATACAGTGATTCATTTCTGCTGCTGATCACCTCGAGCGTTGCTACAACTACTTCTGCTTTATACAGTGGTCATGGCATTTTACTTTTCTTTGACTACTTTTCCACTGTCGCTACTAGGGCTGCACAATTAATCGAAGTCAAATCGAAATCTCGATTTGAATAGATACAATTGCAAAGAAAATTGCAAAGGCTAACTGCAATAATTTCCTCCACAAACAACAAAATATTGTGTTTTATTCTGCATAAAAACTGCTAATCCTGTTAAAACATATTCTGAAACAAGCGACAAACACAGCAAAAGTGACAAAATGTGACTTTAAGTGCCAAATAGCGCCAAAAACATGTCTAAAAGCATCAAAATCCCAACTAAAAGTGACTAAAGTGGTGCTAAAAGCAACAAAAACCCAACCAAAAGCGACACAAATGCTACAAAAAGCAACAAAAATGTTCCGAAACATGTGATTCTTTTATTAGTTTGACAATTCTCTTGGTTGTGTTGAAAATGTGAACTTTGAACAGAGTTTCATTATTAAGACAAAATAGAATCTAATATATTTTTCCCAAATCGTGCAGCTCTAATTATCACTACAAGTACAACCACTGATATTACTACAAATACTAACTCTATCCAAACTTGTGATCAAACCCATGAGACTTTCCATTGTGCCAGTTAGAGCTCAAACATAACATTTCACTTGTACAGTGTAGTAAAAGTAATTTAGTTTCTGTCTACCTTCGAGAGCTGAGCACAGGAGAGATAAATGTTTTTTTCTGGAGTTTCTCTCTGGTGAAGTCTGACCTTGAGGTGGTTAATTGCGCTCTCCAAAGTTGCCTTTCTGCCGGTGATTTACCAGGAAAATGTCTAGCTGTTTGATGACTCTCCTGGTCCCTTGTAACCCAGATACAATAGGTTCCTCCAGCTCACGGGCTCACAGTCTGAAGTAGCCCCGTGTCGCCTCTGCAATCATGGCCCAAATGGAGGAAAAATGACAGCGTGCCATATAGAAGGTGCACCTCGGGGGTTTTGTGAAGCTACATTTCATGTCTGCGTCACCAGTACCAGCGCTCATTACTTTAGGGCTTTTTTATTTGTTTACTGCACATTAGGGGGTGCAGGAGAGAGGGGAAAAACATGATGGGCGTTGTGAACTGTCCCATTAACAATGTAACTGCCAATATTTACACATTTTGATATACGCACTACCGCTACCGTTAGACAGCTATTAGATACCTCTTATTCGGAAAATCAATTTCAACAAATCAACAAAATTTAAGAACATTTGACAGTAAAAAATAAAATAAAAATTTGACCCTGAATAAGCTAATATGACTCCCCCTTGACAATATCCTGATCTTACAAAGTATGTTTTTGATCAAAAACACTAAATGTTCATGTTCCATGTTTTCTTTGTCTTTTTGAAGTAATTCCTGCTCTGTCTGAATCATAAAACCTCTTCTCTGCACATGGCTAGTCTGTGTTTAGTCGAGATAACGATTATTTGATTACTAAATTAGTTGACAATCATCTCAATAATCAATTAGTTGCAATTAATTGTTCAGCCCTAATTCATTCACTCCCCACATTTGTTGGTAATCTACAGACAGAAATGTAGCTGGCTGTGCCCACAGCCTTTCAGCTATCGCCGATCATACGTCACATTCACACAGCTTAACTGCCTTGCCCATGCACAACAACCATATGAACTGGTGGTAGCAGGACCTACCAGCCTTCTGCTGCAAATGTATTTTGATAGCATAATCATACAACAAAATAGTGTGTTGTGGAGCCAAGGACATCATTAAATCTTGCAAGACAAAAATCAATAAACATCTCTCTATGATTGACCCATTTTCTTAAAACTCCCAACTGGTTTCGTTTGCAAAGCATTTCTTTATTCAATCTTCTGTGTCCTATAGAACAACAGGCAGCATGACAGATTTGTTTAAGCCAGTTTGTTACATCTTAATGCACTGACATCTCTACACATTATCAGGCTGTGGTCTGAGCCAGCTGCCAAGTTTTGCTCCCTCCTCCTCCTACGAGAGCTTATGTTTTCTCCAAGCAGGAAACAGTCAATTGTAACTAGAGCTATAGTGGGGGCCGACCAGTGGAAAAGACGCAATGGATGGCTTGGCTTTTGACAAATGGTGTTCTGTAGACTAATTGCTTGCAGGGGAAGTCAAGTATAACCTTAGTTTTTGTGGACAGAAATTGAGCACCCACTGCTTATTATTACAAAGCCCAAAAAACAACACATCTGAGGGTTGGGATCTTTTCCTTCCCTTTCAATGTGTCTTGAAATAACAGGCCCCCTCGCTGTGCCTCTGTGATGTTGGAGGTTTTGCCTTTTCCGTGGATTCCAAACCAGTCACAAAGGCTGAGTTTAATGTGATTTGTGGAGACAGATGATCATTGGTTAAATGAAACCAATAAAAAACAATAAAACCAATGGTGTGATTACAGAAACAGGCCTGCATTGTTCATTACTATTGTTGTTCAATGTCTTTGCTGAATCCAAATAGCAATGGCTCCTGCTGTGTCTGTCACCATAAAGTTGAAGCAAAGTCTGACTTTTCAGGATTCATTCCAGGATTTTTACAATTGTGGAGTATTACCAATCCTTGAGAAAGACATTTATGCACATACCTTCAACTAGTAAAACTGTAGTGACCATGACCATGCCCTTTAACCAAAGCTCTACTCATTTGTTCGTAAATACTGTGACTAGAGTCAGTTTATTTGGTCTTTTCTCAAAAAAAAAAAAAAAAAACCTTTTCCACCTGGGTTTTTAATTCCAATCTAACAAAAATTTTGCTTTCTCATTTAACCCATTAATCCACTGAACTAGTCTGTCAAAAAGTCAGAAATGCAGTGAGGGATGTCAGTATGAAAGAATTATAACTCCCGATTTCCTGATATAACATTTGTTTCTTGAACATTTGCCAAGACTTGTATATTTTAAAATTAACTCTTGATTATTTTAAAACTCTAATTGAGCTCTCACTTGTTTTGCTCTGCCTGTTTCGTGGTAAGAGCTTTTGGAAACCCAGTCATGGCGAGGGGCGTGTTGGGAGTGTGGCTCTAAATAAGTCTATGACAGAGATGAGTGAGCCGTGCCAATGACAACAGTTCTCCTGGTTTGGACGCCAGGCGGGTTCAGAATCCACACGATTACCATCTCAAAAGGCAGCTCTAGTGATCCCATTCACAGTCCAGCTTTAGTTTCCAAGGGCTATTATCAGATTGACCATTATGTTAAAGGTCCCATAACATGCAAAATCGACTTTTCAGAGGTTTTAACCTTCCTACAGTGCTATTTGGGCCTCGTATGTGTGCCCAAAGTGGTTTTTTGATTGATTCCCGCATGTTTTCACTAGAGAACTGTCTTTTTCGTCCCCCTCGGCTGAGCAGGCAGACGGGGGCTCATCCCATGGATGACGCGGCTTCCCATAGATGACGCGGTGTTTAAGCCATGCCTCCGGGAAGCGCGCAGCCGCAGAATAAAAACAGCTAATGCTAATGCTACACAGTAATTACACGATGGATACGACAGATCGAAGAGTTAGCTTGTTATTTACCAAACAGCAACGTCCGTCGTCGAGGTACTGGAGCACGTCAAACTCCAGGTCAGATCCAGGACGAGGACTCAGCACGACGCACCGCCAGGACGGATAAAAGGTTTATTCCGTGTTTGTGTATCGCTGTTTACCGGAGCACACGGCGCATGCGCACTATCTCCGCCTAGGCTTCGCACGAAGTTGGGCGGGGAGGCGCGCGAAGTTGGGCGGGAGCAGCCTGCTCTCTGTTCGGGGTCAGATCTCCGCGTGACCCGTTTGCTCTTGCAAGGCGGGGGGCCAGTCCAAGAAATGGGTGTTTTTTGGAAACTGTTATGTTATGGATATTGCACAACGCAAAATTTGATCAACAAAGCCCTTAGAATAGACTGTGTGAAGGGGAAAAGAGCAGAATATGGGACCTTTAAAGCTTATCAGATTGGCCCAAGTACTGACGGATGAAGCTGTATGTGTTTATACTGAAGCCATTGCTCAACATGTGTTAAAAAAAAAAAAAATAATAAAAAAGGTTGTTTTCGCAGCTACTATAATGGTTCCCAAATACAAGCATTTATAGGCTTTATCTGAATAAATGCCAGAGTGGACAGTGAAATCATTGTGATAATCATTTGTACATTGCTTCTTGTTTGAAAAGAAAAAGGGCTAGCAAAACATGCAATATGTAAAAAATGTTCAGTAATTGCAGTGATTAGCATAATTAGCCAGCAGAGACTAAATCAAGACCTGTTTACATTTAAGCAAGTTTAGATCTTAAAGTTTCTTTCTTTCTTATGTGGGTTTATTTCTTCACGTTTTACTGACATTTTTATGGTGCACAAGAAAAACTAATTTTGATTCTGCAGTAAAACAACCAGTATGGCATGTTTTGAAGCATAATTGCCACTTTGTGACTAAAGCTTGGATGGAGATTGGCTGATACATACATTTCATACATATAGGTTACAACAACAAGACACGGATTTGGAGATGTTAACAATGTCCTTGATGCAAACAGCCCATTGTCATTAATCTCTGCATAAATCCATGCTATCTCAGAATGGCTTTTATGTGGTTCTTACTATGGCACCCGAGCGAATCTGTGCGCCTTAAAGGGGAGCCGGCCTGAAATCTCCAAATCAATTCTGCAACTCTCAGGTAACTGATGGTAAGATTAGACGATCTCATTTGTGTTAGCCTATTGTGCTCAGCTCGTAATACCACATCTATTCCCCTCAGCCGACGCTTTTCTTCTCTGGTGTCACTCTGTAATGTGACGGTGTAACAGGGCAAAATGAGACATTATTCTGAACGCATAGAAGATGTGAGCCCAATTTCCGAGCAAGAGCGTGCTTTGTTGAGCAGCAGGCTTATTAAATGCAAGTGTAGTGTAGATTATGTGGAGATATAGCATTTTGGCTGTTATTGTTTTGGTGGAAGGACTAAAAGGAACATTTTGAATAAGTTTGTGGATTGCAAAATCAGATACTTATGATAATGTTTAATGAATTTGAACTCCATTTAATAAAGTTGGGGTAGGGTAACAAAGAGCTGGAATTTTGTGTCCCAATAAAATTAGTCAGGCAATATTATGTCATTCAAACAGAAATCTGTTAAAACATGTCTTTAATGTATTTAAAGAATGTATTTAATTATCAGACAAACGTAAACTGTTTGTTTAAAAAAAAGGATGCAAAAATATCACCATTTACCTTTATTTGAAAGTTTACAGTACATTACGTTCACTTTTTGTAGCATTTTTTACTATAAACTATAAACTCAATATTCACTCAATATTCAAATTTTGAATATCATAAAACAATAGTCACAGTATTATCTAATTGTCAAGATATTGTCCACCTCTAGTTTTAATTGTTTTGTTTAATGTTAAGTAAAATAAAGAGTAGTTCAAGAGTTTTAAAGAAGTGGTCAATTCTGTCAATTCAACAGGCTGAGGACTGGCACAAAACGTACACTGACCTCTTGTGGCTAGAATAGTCAGATTGGAAATTTGTGTTCCTACAGAGAAACAACAGTCTGTAATGGGTTTGTATTTTGTCTTGTGAAAAAAACGACTTGGATGTTTAATCTGGGATCGAATTGTAGAGTAGCCACAGACTCGGCCCACCCTGCTGTTAAATCTACTTTATTGTACACAGACTAATCAAAGAGAAACTCCTTTGTCAATAGCACAAGTAGGAGTTGCATTGAGTTGGCTTATGTGGGTTCAGTCGACAGGTCTTGGCTCGGAGGGAAACGACCACCTGTGATGCCATGGAAGCTAAGACTTTGAGTTCAAATTTATATGCAAATGGGGTCTTTAATTAAGCCTGCTGAATATCAGTGAGAGAGAGCCTGAGAGCGCAGTTAACCATGGATTAGTAAAACACGCAGCCTCCATTCACGGCCATCTCCTGCCAAGGCACTGGACTGTGGTGAGCAATATGTGCTGCTGCTGCTGCTGCTGTTGTTGTTGTAATCTCTGTCAAAGATTTGCATTTTGTTTAATCAGTTTTCAAGGTCCTAAGAGTGTTTGTTTCGTTGGGGAGGGAATTAATTTTGTGCAAACATCTTAGACATGTTTAGGAAAAGTTGTGAACAAAGAAAGTTACGTCAAACGAAATGGTCAAAAAACACCTGGAGAGCGCAGACCTCTATCAAGATGCTGGTCCTATATCGCAATGTTAAAGGTACAATATGTAACTTTTCTGGTGCAGGGTGCTCTAGGTGCTTTTTTGACAGAATGGCATTAAACATATAGTATATTCTACAGGGCCAAGTTACAGATCGAATCTGTGGAGAGGTAACTGGTCTTACAGTAAGAATGAAAGTTTGTCAAGATATTTTTGTGCAATAAAATCACCTATAATTAAATAAATATAAGATAGATAAGATAAGATTAATGCCATTGTGCGGAAAAGTTACATTCTATGCTGCGCTTACTCACTTCTCCTTATAGACCCACAAAACCCTTCTCTTCATTCTTTATTTTTTCAATTTTCAAACTTTAAACACGCAGTGAACACTGAACTCGAAACAGAGAGGGTACAGAAAAAAACAGAAAAACATAAACACGAGCAAAACAAGATAAGGTGTAGATGACAAAAGTTTGTCAAAAGAGTCCATTTTTAAATTAAGTCTGAATGTAATTTTTTCATTTTTTTTCCAATGTCATTTATAATGTCGGTCCAACCCTTAATTGTTAGTTCAGTTTGTTCAGTTTGTGTCTACCATAACCTTCTTCCCTGCCGCCAGAAAGGTCAGAAAGGTGGCCATGGCAGGAGTTTTGAGACCCAAATACATAGTTCTGAAATCAAGTGGGATGCCAGTGTCAAAAACAATCTGCCGTGCTTTATTACTTTCTGTCCTATATTTCCAAACTATAGCACAATACCATTTTCAAATACTAAAAAAAGTCTTCTGCAATTGGAGATATACCATGTCCTACCTCGATTTTCAAAATTCATGCAAGCACATCTGCTGTCCTAATCACCACAGCAAATTGAATGAGTCTAAATCACATATTTGACAGCGATGATTGTGTGGATAGTCTCCTCATGTGGAACACTCATTTTGAAGCCATCATCAGAAATCGTTGGAGTTGTAAATAAACATAACGCGCTTAGGAGTTTTAACACACTGATTAAGCTGCCGGGGCGCACGAGTGAGCGACCAGGCCTAAAGCAGTGAAGTCATGAATCAACAGGCAAATCAATCCATTCCTCACAACATGCCACTTGTATGCTAATTCATCCCGTATCGCTCTAGTTGTATCTGTTCAATCGCTCACTATAGCCCTAATGCACAGGGATAAGCCAGTGCAGATGTGACAGAGGTTTAACGGGACCTCGCCTGCTGTTTCTATAATCCATAGTCCACAACTATAATGGACTGGAAGCTGCAGGTTTGAAAACTCTTAATTGATTAGTGTATATTGACCGTGTGCAAAATGGTTTACTGTGGTCTTCAAAATTGTGTCAAATGTTGTAACAAAGACTCCATCTGTGCTTCATTGGTGCAGCTGATTTCTTAATTAATTTAACTTGACCGCTGATTACTTTATTATTTTAACTTTACGTGTGCATGCTGTAATTTGCTAAAATGTAATTTGTTTAGAAGTAGATTGGTTGGGAGATACTTTGCTTGTTATGAAAACATCTGATTGAATTAAGAAAGTTATTACTCCAAAGGGATATGTGCAATATTAAATAATAACCCTGCATATTACATTGTCTTCCCTTTTTTAAATTAATTTAAAAATAACATAAATCACTCAAGCTGTCATAGGCATTCATGTGTGTATGAACAAAGAGACTGATGCAATATTCAGATCGTTCTTGTAAACTGCTTCAAACGGCAGTTTTGAGATTATATTGCATTGATGCTAATTCCCTTAAATGTATACATTCAGAAAGAAGGCATCTTTCATATTTACATGGGGCATTGTTTTTTAATGTCCTTTACATGCCATTTGACTTGCAAACTATATGCATTCTCTTTGTGTTGAAACAAATATTAAAATGTATAAAACTGAGTAGAGAATTTACAGATAAAGTTTAAATAATTGCTCTCCTCTTGCAAAGTGTGCTCTGTTTATGCAGAGTTTTGGTTTGGGGCAAAGGCACAGTGACACTGAGGCGTCTCAAGTGAAACCTATTAAAAACAAAGCTGTTCGAAGAAGTGCCATAGCGCTGCATTATTTCTAATTACGGTCATCCATTTTGAAGCTCCATTGACCTGCCTGTTGTGAATTATTGATATCTGTCAGACTGACAGGCTTTATTAATTAAAATGGAGATGTACTAATTAAGTGCACGACGTAAGGGTGTCATAATTGTGGCCCTGCTTTAATTTGAGTGTCGCTCATCAATTTTATCAGGCTTTAGCAGAGGATGAGGGGTGGGCCGTGCACATATGGAGGCGCCCCATGTGACACCACAAGTGTGGATCTGAAGTTAATGCATGTCTTAATGTCCACCATTTAATAGCAGTCCATCTTATTACAGCACACACACCAGCCGTCTCCTTTGTGCTGGACACATCACTTTGAAGAGCATTAAGTATTCATGCATATTCATCTTTTCACAAGAGAACATATCTGCAAGGTACATATTGTTTAACTAATGGCTCAAATGTGATTGATTGACCTAGCCTATTGGTGTACATATTTTTAAACTTAATTTCTTCATCCCTAGAATTGAAATAAGAATTTGTCTAAATGTTTAGCAAATACATGTTGACATAGCAATTTAGCAAGTATAAAATGCACATAAGCAACATTCGATTATAGTAGATTACTCATGGTCCACCCTGAGCCTTTAATGTGATTATTATTTACCATTGTAGCACTAATGACTTAATGCATCACCTCTGTTGCTGTCACTGTAGGCCTATTGTTCCTACATGTACATGGTCATCTGGGATCTGCGTTCTCTGAGTAAAAGCACAGGTGTCTTTTGTTTCCTCACAATTGTAACAAAACAAGATCATTGGTTAGATCTTTACAATTCCTCCTCCAGTGTTGTGTTGCACTCGATGTTGACTGAACTGGCCTAATGACGGAGAAATCATTGGCCACAGAAGAACACCAATTACCTGCCAATTAGCCCAGTGTAGCGACAGGACAACAACAGCAAACGGCTGCGCGGAAAAAGTGACCTTGAATTCCCCAACCACCTGTCACACGGTTAAAAGGGCCTGTGTTGAAAGCACACTACTCCACGCCAGTTGTTGTCAGGAGCCCACCCTGGCTTTTAAATGCTTTACAGCACTCTCATATGATCATGGCTCGCGTAATGAATCAAAAGTATGACACCTACATTAGTGAGGAATCCCCAGATGTGCCATGCATACACCTTCTGGACCAACAGATGTAGAAAAGATATACACCACGGGTGAGCCTGTAATGGCTTTAGTGCCGCGGCATTGAATTTCAGTGTGAAAAAACATTGTTTAAAAGCACCGCTCCTAACTTTATGTTTTTACATTATAATAGAGGTAACGTGATATATTTGATTTGGCAGAGGTTAATTGAATCTGCATTCAAATAAATGTCTATGAGTTAAGGTTAATCTACTGTGCGCATTTCTTTCCGAATGTCACATATTTCTTTATCTGTTTAGCTTTAATAGAATAATAAAATAATCAAGTGGTGGCTTTAACATGAGACAAAAAGCGTAAGGATGGAAAAAAAATCAAATAAAATACTACACTTTTAAGCTTTACTTGATTACTAACAATAACAGAGTTCATAATTTGGTTTAATTCACACAAAACATAGTTTTGTTTCCGCTTCGAAACTTTTAATATTTCAATTCTGAAGTTATCAACAGATATTGTGAACAAATAAATCAAAATCTGTAATCTATTTGGCCTAGTCAAAACTCTATTATAGGCCAAAGCAAAGTGAGCCAACAAGGAATGCAAATTTTTGTGGCATCTCAACAGTTTGTAATCCTAAACTGTGAGACATGCACGGTTCAAGCCAAGCATTTCCTCAGAAGCCTCCCACAAACACAAAGACCTTATGTTGAGAGGCGGGAACGATAAAGTTAATTGAAAGTTAGCCATTTGTTACTCTGACATCTAAGAGCCATCTGCTGCGGCTGATCTACATAAATTGTTCCCAAAAAGGACAACGCTAGAATATCCTTTTACTTCATAATCCAATCAGGGGGCTCCCCTGTGCGCTGGTTTCAATAAGATCTGAAGTTGTGAGTAGGCATCAGACCCGGGCTTAAATAAGTCCAGGAGCACTTCCAAAAAGAAAATCTTAAAGGTAATCCATCATCTGATAGGTTTCCAGCGCACAATTTTGGCTTGCAGGCACCATCATTTTACCGTCAGATTTATTTTCTTAGATTTGTTCTGCAAGTATAGGGCTTATGTGGCTTTTCCTTTTGTTGACTTGCTGAAATTGAAGCAAAACGGCTAATGTTTTTGCAAGATGAAGTTAACAACACACCTCTGCACACTGTTGGTTTTGCCTTATCTCATGTTTGAATTCCTCTTCTCAACTATTTTTTTCTATCACCAAAACATAGGATTATATCTTATGCAGTGACTTAATTATGTAAATTATTCTGACATAAACTCCTCTTAAAAAGCTTTTGTGTCTAAAATTGTCAAAACTTTCTCAAAACGGGGGTCTCCGGCTGCTTGCCTAACATATCATATCATAATTGGCCCTCGCCACACACCATCCCACCTTTCAAACATAATAAAGCCTCAATTGTTGTATTGCCCCACTGCAGGGGATCCCAGTAATTTTTCCTCCCTCTCCTTTTCCCTCGCTGTGTGTCTTTTGTTCTACAAAGACATTTGTCATAACTCCAGAGATTTCACCTGCGAGCCCTTGCCTGATCCACACGCTGCCCCCTGCAGGTAACGCTCTGTCCCACACTGTTGTCGTTATCTACTGCCCTTCCCTGGTTTTACATAAAGAAGCAGTTTGCGCTTCGGGATAAGTAGCTGCTGGAAACCATAGGCAGCTGGTTTCTACAGTGAAACCCCACTTGTTTCCAAAGTAGATTCTGTAACTGTTTTGAAAAATGTACCTTTGTTTTATAATTCTTGATTTCGTGTAATGCTTTGAACTGACTCGTAATATCCAGTTAGTCTGACACTAAAGATGGTTTGAATTAGGACTAATATTGCACAAATCATTTTCTAAGCCATATCTTCAACTCATAAAATCAGAAACTTTATTGTTTAATATATGCAACTGTGTACATTTTGCAATACATTTTGCACCCAATGGCAAAGTAAGATCCAAACATCCTCCCCCACCCACCAACATAGAGCTCTTAATATCAACAAAGCTGCAGTTTGCCCTAACTACATATCTGTCACCCCTCCCACTCGCTCCTCTCCTTTCCCTGTAAACAATGGGATCCAGTGGCTTCGGTCACGTGCACCCCACCAGCATCTGCAGTTCAGCTTATTATTGTTTTCATTTGGGCTCAACTTGGCCTCGGTCTTCTTTCAGAGGGACTGTATTTGGGTCGGGTGGGACTCAAATGTTCTGCCAAACTGGAGTGCTTGGAGAACTCGGAGTGTGCAAATGGTTGTGTTTACCAGCAGTTTCTGTACTCTCTTTCTTCTTCCTCTTTAGTTTGAGGCACATATTAGTCTGACGGGGAGAAACATAACGCACCCATTAGACGTCCACGCAGACATGCATTTCCTGGAGTTTAGGTCTGCAAACATGCATAAATGCACACGCACACGTAACATAGCAATGCGCCGTATACCATGCATAATTTATGACCTCCCATTGACATCTATGTAAACACTGGTGCTTATATAGCAGCTTTGCATGGCTTCTTTGTTAGTTAGAGGAGCTAGTTTCTTGCAAACTCTGCATTTCAATGGTCTGTTAATTATATGGTGAAAATGGTTGTACAAGTTATGTATGGCAACGTCACTAGTTTATATTCTTTTCTTTTATGGCATTTTATTTTTATGACATGACAGTCGAAACAAGCTACAAGTGATCATACTTTTTATGCCAGCAGTCACAGGCCTTTGGTATCTGGAATAAAACCTCATAAACCACTGCATACAAGAAGCAGAAACTAAAAAGAGAGATTCTTGGTTGAAGTAGGATTTGCTTTTGCTTTATTGCAATTTTTCGGCAATTTCTCTGTATTAGTGTAATACTGCTGGCTTTGATAGCAATAGCCAGAAAGTTACCCAAGTTTATTCGCAAAATATCCATTTGAAAGCACTAAGCTCTGTGTGAATTGTATTGTAAAATTTGATATCGCTTTTTTTTATTGGGGTCAGCTCTATGCCTTCATTCAGATATATTGTCTTACTTATTGCCACTGACACCAACATTAAACTCAAAGCTGTTTTTGTTTAAACCTGTCTGTTGCTCCTCCCGCTCTTTTGTATCATCATTTTATTGTTCTCCCAAATGGACAGTCCTTTGTCCCTATACTGTACGCTGTTTTTTCTACTCCTGGTCTTGTCTTTCACCTCCCCGGACTCGGCGTAGCCCTATCTGTGTCATCTCCCCATTTCCCGCTCATTTCACTCCTCGGTTCTCCTCTCAGGATCACCCCCTCCTCTGCCTTTCTTTGTCTGGTCCTGTAGCCCACCTCCTCCTCCACCGCCACAACTCCACTCTGCCTTCTTTGTGCATGTGTTTGCGGGAAACTGTTTTTCCTCCTGACTGACAGCGAGAGCCCCCTGCTATAGGCGTGTGCAAGAAGACACTATGGCTAACATATATAGCGTAAGAAATTGGTAGCGACAAGCGCAGTCAACATGCTACTACACAACTCCACGCCTGACAAATCATTGAGAAGGATTTCACAGTAAACATCGCTTTGGCATGTTTGAAAAATTTTGTTTCTGCGTAATCGGTTTTACGCGTCAACTGAATATAAAGAATGCATGTGATTAACACTATAGATTAATATGGGAAGCTTGCAAGTCTTTAGCATTTCTAATTATAAATGCAAATATGCCAATCATTTAACGCTGATCTCTAGAGAAAGTGACAAGTTAGCTGTTTATAATAAGTTCATTAAAACCACATACCAACATAAAGACATTCCTCCATATTTCACGGTCACAACTTGGTGTCGGACTGTACCTTTTTTTTGCAGTTGTTGGTAGTAAGCAAAGCCACAAAGCTGCTTTGACCCAAATGCTAAGTGACAATTGGCACGTTAGCTGGCTAAAGCCGTCCATCAGAGAGTTCCCTCGCCTGTGGCTGTGCAAGCGGTGGGACCTGGAGACGTGAGTGGCATGCCGACACAGGTGATGGAAGGAGCACATGTGCATTTCAAGTGCATTTCTGAAGATTTTGCCACACAGGCTTCTATAGAGTTTTGTCGATGCTCTTTTGTGCCGCGTATAGGATCGGAAATCATTTTGTAGGTCAAAGCAATCCGCCACAAAATGAAGTGCGCGGCACTACTCTTTAGAATGCTGATGTCTTGCACAATACTAAGGAATCAATAACGTGGTTGTAATATGAGGCATTTGTATTTGTTTGCGTATGACTTATCGATTGGTTTGTTACGTGCTCAATGCAATCCTAAACACCAATATGCGATATCTGTTCAAATGTGCTTCCCTTGAACCTGTTGGGACCGTCAGTCTTTGTTCATCTAATTGGCACAAAGATTTACCCCTACTTATGACAATAACAAAACATTTCCTTTAAAACTACAAAGACAGTGTGAGTATTTTTGTGAATATTCTGACATGTTTAAATGAAGAATTGTATGCACTGTTGACTCATATTGGATTCCTTTTTCACAGTGCAGCTCAAGGAATTTGATTGTTTAGTTGCATCATGTACTGAAATTTGGTTTACTCCATTTGTCTGATAGAATTAAGAGTCAAAGTCGAATGCAAATGAGCCTTAATTTGAGGAAACACTTTAAATCATATCATATTGCCTTTGGGGAGAATAATGGGTCTTGCAGCACCTGGAAGGTTCTTAACGTCTTTGTTGGAATCTTGGAGCAGGACAAAGGAATAGATTGACCCTCTTTAGCTCTCTGTCTTCCTCTCTTCTCCCACTTCCAATCTCTTCACGGCGACGCCTATCCTTTCACGCTCGGCGGCACACATCCTCATGGCAAGTGGCAGTAAATTAATCAGAGATGATGCTCACCTGATGGAGACCTTCCCCCGCCATAGAAACCCCTCTCTAGACAACAAAAGCCATCTAAACACCCCTGTGAGTTATCATTCCTAACTTCATCCGTCAATTATTCATGGGATCTCAAGGACTTCCTGCTTTGAGACCTCCAAATGTACAGCTCCACATTGCACCCTTTATGTATAGTTAAAGCAACTGCAACAAATACAAAAAGAAGCAAAATGTAAAGTTAATGAACATTTCTAAATACATTTTATCAGCAACCAGTTTTTGTTATGGCCAAATAGACCCAATTTGACCTGTGAATTCTGTGCATAACTTCATGGTGCATCCAAATGATCTGAAATCAATTTCTGTGGTTATAATTCAAATATTGAATGAAAACAAAACATTAGCTTATTTTTAATTATTTGCATATTGATTTGTCAAAGAGTTTTCCATCAGATTCCTTTCTTACCCCGTCGTTTATCCAGATATAGAACCGACACAAGCAGTGACTTGATGTTACAGTGATCAAGGGGTGGGAAATATGACAAAAAAAATAAAGCCACAAATAATGTCACGATTTTCTTGGAGCTAGATCATAATTTCAATTTTATCACGATTCACTTTGTACCTTTATGTTGCCTTGAAGAGGTAACAAAAGTCATCCACTTCTTCTGAAAGTTTACACTTCATTGCGAATGGTTAAATCCAACTGTCATTCACTCAAGCGTCTTACAGAGGCTTACCAATTGGAGATGTGGGTTGCCTTTAAATTGAGCACAAAGCTGCATATAAGAGAAAACTAGTGAATCCCAATATTGCGATTTTACCAAAATATATTGTCACAGAAATAAGATCACAATTTGATTTGTATCACCATAATGCCCTGCCTTAATGCATACACTAATCCCCCACTATCACCACCACCACCCTCTTAAACCTGACAGATTTTAGATATCTTATAATATTAGGCAAGATATTTTTTATATGATGCACTTCAGCTCATCATCCAGTGTGTGAAAATGGCAGTTTGTGTGTCAGCGAGTTAAAGCCTCTACCTCCAAAGCAGCAAACACATCTCTTAACTTTATTCGCCCGTAATTGCCGGAAATTGCACCAAAAGTAAGTGAAGGGGAATGGGGAGACGGTGAAAAGGGAACGTGTTAAGGGGGGAGGGCTGTAAGTGAAAGCCCTTTAGGTAAATGTTGAAGTGGCGAGCAGCTCCTTTGTCCTGCCCGGAGGCTATGGGAGGCGATGGGAGCGCCTGATAGCTCTTTATAATGCTCTCCATCACAGCCATCTCCGGGGCTTTTATGAGCACCTTTAGCAAACACACACACACACACACACACACACACACACACACACACACACACACACACGGAATACACACTGCAAATCCCCTCTCTCCGCCTCTCTTCCTCAAGGTGTAATTGGGAAAGAGGCCGGTTCCTATTGGCCTCCTGGGACCGTCCCGTGGAAGTGTGCGCGGCCCTGTGCTTGCTGTACTTACCGCCAGGGTGTTGATAATCAAGCTCAGTGGTGATAAAAGGGTGCTTGTGCTGTTTATGTCTTGTGCTTTATGGGACTTATTGGCAGTTCCTCGTGTGTATATACATCCATCTACGGGGCCGGAGCAGCACTCAAGCCTGAGGGACCTCATGACCCCCATTATCACCTTGAAACCCGGAGCTAAACAGCTGTAATGAAGACGCCAACGTTGGACCTGATGGAGGCCAAAAGAGCAGCTCCCGTTAATCGTTGAGAAATTAAGCGGAAAAAAACATTTCATTGTAGTAATAACATAGAATCACGCTCTTGTATTAGTGCAGATTAGAGTTCATCTATATGTTTGCATAATATTAAGCGTGTCAATTCTAGTCTCGCTGTGGTTCATGGTTAAGTCAGGCTTGTTCAAAGAAACCAAGCGCCAATTGCTTTTGGAAAATGTCAGAAATTATTGACATTAAAAGTCAATATAGTTCTATAGTTTTAATTCTGATCTCATTGTCTGGTCTCTGAGCATCCTCTGACCTTTTCTAGAGGTCCAGCTGTAGATTATTGCACGTTAAACAACAGAAGATGTGATTGACAGATATAGCCTTACTGCCATATTGGATGTGATCTTCATGGCTTTGTTTTGAGCTCCATCTCTTGCTCTTTTTGTCTTTTGTTAGCGTCACCGCTTTATTTGAACTATTGATAACAATGAACTCTGTGACTTCACAGATGCTTTGTTCACTTAATTATTGCTAATAATTCCAACCCATCGAAAAATAATTTATCTAAAGATACATATAACAATTGATATTTCGTCGACATGGCATAACCAATTCCCAACCTACATTTTTTGTTAATTTAGAAATTCAGACGAAACACAAACAAACATGTGCTGGTACCATGTCCAGTTCAATTTTGAGGGACCTGAAATCGTAAGTCAAATCTTTGCCAAATTAACCATGCAAATAAACGAAAATTTATACATTCCCGGTTTAAAATATATAGATAATAGTCTTGCAATACACTTAGTACATCTCCATTTTGCAGGAGTTCAGCGTGTGCTTGTGTCAGCTAGAACAAAGGATCACTAGTTGCATTTGTGTCATGAAGTCCTGGCTGAACCTAGTGTCAGGATTGAGATGTCGACCTGGTAGTATTTCTGCTTTAACACAAACAACACAAAGACTCCAGACCACAGCGAGGGGTCCAGGCAGCAGCCCCTCAGACACAGAGAGAGAGGGAGATACGGGCTTTGATGTTTTCCTGGCCGCTCCACACTGTTGCGCTCATCACTTACAGCACACCTGACACGCTGCTCTGATAGCTCATTTCTCCAGTCACTTCCTTTTGTTTACCGCGCCTCTGTTACTGTACGGCTAATGGATGGAGCTTGTTTATCCAACGTGAGGGAGAGCGAGGGAGAGCGATGGAGGCAGAGGATGCAGCATGGCAGGTGAGAGGAAGACCACGACAGGAGAAGAAAGAGCTGAGAGAGAGAGGGGGGTGTTTACCAGGCTATAAAGGTCGTTGTGTCTCTCATATAGATGCTCTTTTGTTTGCATCTGTAGCCCACCCCCCATCAGCTCTTCCTTGATATGGTTATATACGCCCTCCGGACACTTTATTATGTCCAGGTTTACTGCTGTGATGAGGTGCAATCATCTGCAACAAATCGCATGACAAGCAGTACAAGCGAATGAAAAGAACCCGCACAAGTTCTCTTTGATGTCAAGGTATTCTTACCACTAAATCATTGGCAAATACTCCTTTGAGAAGATGTACAGAAGTATTTGGAAGGGCTGCACAATCTTGGAAATGATTGTGATTTACAATATGGCTGTTAAGTGCTGTGCTATCAGCATTATTGTGATATTTGGATATAGCAACAAAAAAAAAATCGAACAAAAGTTTTAAGAGCGCTACCTGGACAACTGAGGGTCTACACAGATATATTTGAATATACTCATTTTTATTTTACAGTTAATTCTTGTCAGATGGAGGATTTAGGTGCTATTGTGATATATTTAATTCCTTGCGATGTTGATTAATGCATTAGACAACATTGTGATATCGATACTTGTGCGATATATTGTGTGTGAAAAATTCTAGTATAGCTTTAGCTTGTGAAATAAATATTACATTTACTTTCTCCTCTAATCTGTTGCTTTCAAATCAAAATTCATTATTTATAAAGCACATTTTATAAACAACCATTTCCAAAGTGCTGCACAGAAATAAAACAACAAACAAAATGTATAATAACTGCTGAATTTGATCTTACTACTCAATTTGATCTTACTACTACTTACTTTATTACTAAACTGCACCATATTTGTCACCATATGGGTTCAAGGGTTCAAAAGAGCATTTGAAATCTACTAAAACCTATAATTAACTTATTTATTCTTTCAGAGATCGGCCATCTTTGGCTCGTAGCTCACTCGGGTCAAAAATCACTTGAAAAACTATGCAATTTGCCTAAGCAAAAAACAAATGAAACCCTAATCACATTCTGTTGTCCACACTCTTGGTATTTTGTAACCGTCTGACACACAAAGCGATGTATTTGCACACACGCTCAAAAGGCCAAATGAGAAGCTCGAGCCGTGAGCCCCAGTATTCCCTCTGCTCATTAAGACGAACGGCAACATCAATTCAGGGGAAGCCCATCACTGCTGCGTGTGGGAGTAGGTTATCCCCTTCACCAACCTCAACATCTCCCTCTGCAATCTGGAGACGTCTCTATCATTAACCATCACTTTCTTATAGGGTATATCGCAGTTTTCCTCCTATAATCCAGGTATATCTTTAGCTTCTATTGTCCTTCAAATGCAGCAGTCTGGCAGTACAAAGCCTTAAAGAAAAGAGTTTTGTTGTTCAGTAGTAGCTTTTGATGGTATGTCGCCTTTGACTCAAGCTTTCTTTCCTAAGTTAAAAGACAGACTTGGATATTTTACTTGAGCCGGCACATGGGATCAGTTCAAAACATTAAGAGCAACCTTAGGATGTTGAAATGTGAGTCAATAAAAGAAGGCAGATGAAAAGAAGTGTCCCTGTTGCAAACAGACCTTAAACACTTAAGCTTTAGATCAGAGATCTTGTAGTTCAAGGGCAAACCAAATGCTGCATCAAATTATCAATTTATCTAGTCCTTACATTATAACTGTTTCATGTATACCTCTGGGATTGTCAAAGCTTACTAAAACCCTAGTAAAATTTGTTTAGCAAGTTTTTAAAATCCTCACCCTGAAACACATTTAACTACTTAACTGCCTCAAATTTATCTCAATACCTGGATGGTCAAATCTCCACCTCTGTTTCTGAAAACCATAATTAAAATGTTGCATACACCCTTCAAATTAAAATACCTTTCAAATCTGAGACTAGTGTTTACATTTTTGCTTTGTTATTTCAGTAACCAACTCCAACTGCGTTTTGCCATACACATTCTGCTAATGTGCTCACATCTACAATAATCCAATTTATCTGTCACAACTGTATATATTCATTTGATCACAGTGATCATATGATTATATAAACCCCCAGGTGTGTTTCTACCTGTCACTCAACCATCTCATCGTGAGTCTAACAAAGGCAAAACCTGTTTACTCTGCGGGACTAGCCCACAGGCGGCTGGTACATAAATGGGACCTCCAACCTCTGACATAAATCTCAGACATAACCATTTATTGTGTCTTTGTGTGTGCATGTGTGTTCACCCAGAGCCCAAAGGGTGACGACATAAGTGGGAACCCCAACCTATAGAGCAAATCTAGGGCAGCTGAGTGTGGTCGTGCGCGTCAATCAAAAGGCGTATTAAAAGGTAAAGGAGAGCCGAGAGAGCGCCCCGATCATTTTCTTCACCGCCTCCGTCGCTCAAGGGGTTAATTCCCATCTTTGTGGCTGGGAAATGAGAGGGAATCAGGACTTATATACGTCAAGTTGACATCCACGCTGGAGCTCTGCTGAGCGCTGCCTACAGCACGACTGAGCTATAAAGACATACATTAAACTACCTGAAGATTCTTTCATGTTCACCAACTCTACCCATGGTTCTCTCGCTTTAGAATGAATCAGAGCCAAACTTTATTCATCGCCAAAGTTTTGCCACGGTATGTCGCTTGCACATTAACACTGGAAAACACTATTGAGTTTATGAAAGAAAATGAAGCTGAAATTGTATGCAGTTTTGTCTTTCAGTAAAACAGATAAAAGAAACTAAAAAACAAAAGGAATGACATTAATTTAAAATGCACAATGTGAGCAAAGACGCATGGGAAACATCAACACTGGGCTCAAACTTGTATTTTTTATTTGACCAAAAATATACATTTTTATAAGAAACGATTCATCTGAGTAGTTTCTCCTTTTCTTCACTCTAAAACTGTTATTACTGTTACTCTAAATTGCAACACACAAAACCCATACAGAATTTACTATAGGCTAACTGTCCAATATCTTACTCACATTGCAAAGAGCTTCCAAGCTTCAAAATACATAAATACACTAAGATTGTTCTGAATATTTAATTGTCCTCTGTACTGTCAGAGTGTCAGGGAGATGAGACAAGGCATTAAACTTTTAACTGGTGGGTATGGGGGAAAAACAGCCTCGGGGGAATTTCCAAATCTTATCTTGTGCGTTTGTGTGGATTTGTGTTACATGTAAGTGCCCCTATTAGCTGTGTGCATGGTGTCCCTGTTTGCATATATGATCCAATTACCAGTGTTTCTGCCATTGTTTTAGTGTTTGTGGGAGCTCCCCGTGCTGGGATTGTGTTGACGATAACTAGGCTAAAGAGCGCGCTAGTTGGGAGACATTTTCTGTGATACTGGAGAAGAGACAAAGCCGGGGAAGAGGCTGCACGGCTAGCCCTAATGAAATCGTACACCGACTAAACTACATTTGACAAGAGCGCTGCGCTGCGTGTCGCCGGGTTATTGTCATCCATTTGTGGTAAAAAAAAGAAGCTCTCTGAGGCTTTGTGGAGCAGAGAAGACAAAGGCAGAAGCGAATAGGGGATGGACATGATGCGTCTGAAAACAAGCGAGTGCAGCGGGCGATCTGCGAATGCAATAAAATGATGTTGAAACTGGACACTCCCAACAGTCGAGATTGCTATCCAAACTGCCCCATCCGTGGGTTTCAGAGCACAGCTGTGCAAGTAATCAAATTTTAATCGAGATTCAGTTATTTTTGATTGTCAATGATGTGATCAATGGTCTTTTTAAATGAGGTCCACAGCCAGTCCTCTGCCAGTAAAATCATGTGGTTTAGCAGAGATCAGGCTTTGAAGGAATAAATTGGACTTTTTTGGGGGCGTTAAACGACAAGCATCAAAAGCCTGTATTTGTTATATTAATTTGTCTTTAACAAAACAATAAAATCGAAAATCATCATCATCCATCAATATGGGGAAAACATTTTTATTCATTTCTTTGACCTATCAGCCCATCACATAGTATTTCTGTAGTAATTATCAATTCAAAGTAAATATTACATCTTTTGAGTGGTCAAAAGTCCTGAAAATGGCACCTATTAACAGGAAACTTAAACCTTGACCATTTGAATGTTTCTATTTTGCAGTGTATCACAATGTTCTTTCCATCATACACAGACCTGACTTCACCATCGTGGTTATGTTTTATGGCTTTAAAGGAGCCAACATTTACTCCTAGAAGAATTGCGTGTGTAAGTTTGACACTTTCTTGCAATGGCTCATAACATTGAACCATTGTTTTGCATATAATTCCGTAAAGATTTCCACTTGACATGAAGCAACCATGCACTGCTATTTGAAGACAGATGAAAACTAGATCAACACAGCTGCAACTGTCCGTCTGAATGAGGAAGTGTCTCACACAGAGCTTTGGCTAAATGCCCAGATAATGTACGCCACGCCTTGTTTTGCTCTTTAGTGGCTGTCTCTCCGAATTCATTTTGAAAAAGGGAAATTGTCAACAGCGCGCTAGAAAGATGTCTTCGCCATCGAACAAGCGAACATGCTAATGAGTAATCAGCTCATTAGCAGCTCGCAAATACAGATGATTAGACATGCTATGGCTCTCAGCAATAATATTGTTGGCTCTTAATGACTGGATCATCTGTGCTAATCCATACGTGACCAGCCTTATACATTCAAACCACTCTTTATTCGCCGTATTAGAGCAGGATGCAATAGTTTGTGTTGGTTTTGACTTAATTATCAGTGCCATGTGGGAGGGGGTTTCCAGGGAAGAATGGATGGCACAAACAACAATGGAAATGCTGTGCAAATTTAAGCCATTTCCAAACTATCTCTAATCAAGAGTGCTATAAGATAAGCTTTTTTTGTCCCGTGCTGGGGAAATTTCTGTGTTACAACACAAAGTGCAAGTACAGCAGGAGAATACATATAATGCAATCAATAATCAAAATTGATAACAATTTGAAATTAGACCTAAAAGAGCATGTCATTGGTTAGGTTACAGACTAAAAAAACTAAAAATATTGCCTCTTTTTCTCCAGTTTGACAATTTTGGTGACGTTTCCAATGTTACTTCCTGATTGGACATGGACAGGTAGCAGGTAATTCCATAAATGTTACCTAGCAACCATATTGTAAACAAGGGCCAAAAGCCACATAAATTACACAATAATTTATGTGGCTTGACAAACAATAACACCCGATAACATTTTGTTAAATTGATGTTTAAACTGATTGATGTTTAAACTGTCAGGAAAATTGTCTGCTTAAATTGTCTCTTGATTCTGTTTTAGAACAGCTCTACTCCCTGTTATTTTCAGCTTTATTTTTTCTTCACAAACTGCCACTTGACTGATGTAAAACTATGATAAATATTTACCACAGTGACAATCCCACCAAATGAAGTAATAATTAAAACAACAACATGAGAACCATATATCAATCATATATGTGCTTTAAACCTAAACCATTTAACTAGAAACTACTGAAATATACTTAGAATAGAGTGAAGATACAAAAGGAAGAAGTAGTATTATTGTTACAAAGACTTCAGCAGTAGTCTGCGACGGGTCTATCTATAAAAATACATCACATGACATTGCAATTGAATAAAAGATGAGTATTGTCGTTCAATATGGAGTTCAAATCTGGGCGTTATTTCTATGCCTGTGCGAAATAATAGCTTTGCTTTGGCAGAAGTTTGCTCTCTCTGAGTACTTGTTTTTCTTTTTCAATCTTGGATGTACTTCTTTCCCCTGATGCAGCTTTCTTTGTTCATACATAGCCTCTTGAAAACACATTTTATCACAATACATACTTTTAAAATTCTAGACATCTTGCGAAACACTCAAAGTCCTCAAGGGAGAGTATTCCACCAGTGTCTCGCACCATATCTATAAAATGAGTTTTTGGAATTGAGATATCTTTGTAAAAATGATATTCTCAGTCCTGCTCCTCCCTTTGATGTAGGCAGCTTTGGATGTCAGCTACTGCTCATGATGTCTTCATTGGCCTCACTAATGAAAGAGGGATCATGCAGCTAAACCAGAACCCTCTGATGCTTCTCCATAACGTTTTATGAATTTTTAAACTTGAGAAGATACCACAAATTTGGCGTCTCCCTCCTTGTATCTTCATTGGATAACTCATGCTGTTTGGACTCCACTCTTCCCTGAAATTAATGTAAATCAAATGCAAATGCTATACATGAAATTATTTTTTTTGTTAATGGTGGGTGCATATGAACGCTATTTCTTACTCTATCACAGGATAGTTTCAGATGTAATCACAATCCAATTTTCCTGATAATAGGACTAAACAAAATCAGTAGCCACATTTATTACTCACAAAAGTTCAGACTGCGGGATTTATATTCTCTAAGAAATTAAGATATTACATTTAGGGGGGACAAAATATCAAATTTTGTTTATCCACTGTTATTGACTCCATGACCAAACTACAGTGAAATCCTTCATGCTCTTTCATTCCCATTGTCTATTTACATTACCCTTCCTTCTGTATATGACCAGTTTTATGGAACAAACCAGAAACAATCAGATAAAAAAGCCTTTCACATTTAGATTTAATTGATTTAGTTTCTAGTTTCTGGTCTTACGATTATTTTGTGACATGAATAATCACGATTATCGATTAGCCCATTGATCTTGATATCCCTAACAACATTTAGTAGATATTATTTGGCATTTTTGTAAGTCGTTATAAAACAGTTTGAAATGTATACTTCGGATTAATCACTTCGCAGAACAACTTTCTTCCAGTCCAATGTACCCGTTTCCTTCTTGAATGTGGGTATATTGATGTGTCTTAAGTGTAGTCTGTGTGGGAGCAGTGATCTGGGGTAGAGTTCACCGTAAATCTCCAGTTACAGTGAATCAGATGTTGGTTTGGCACGGCTGCTGCTCACTGGACCAGAGAGTGTGAGGGAGAGATGCCCGTGGCTCGTATTTCAAGGAGCGGGCTGCCAGGCCACTGCATATGTTGTTATGGCTGCAGAGATGGTCCTTTGATTTCATGTGTGTGCCTCCCTCAAGCAGATGTGCCCAAAGAGGCACGGACAACCAGCGCGTCCCTGACAGCTCATACTGCAGCAGCTTACTGTACAGAAGAAGAGACCAGGCTCATAAACTTGACACTTTTATAGTTGAATTACAGTCTTGTAATTTCTAAATTCAACCGTTGAGCTTCAGTTATTTCTTTTGTTGATAATACAACTGTCACAAGTAAAGTGGTTGGTAGGGGCAGGAAGGACATCCGGCATTAAAATCTTGATCTTAACCACCCACAAATAAAAAAATGTTGGTTAAGCTACTAGAGAGACATTTACCTCAAACTAGGGATGCTAGAAAATCTAATTTTAGTGTTTAGTGAAAAAAAGGACATGATTTAACGATTATTGTAGTGAGATCAAACATGAAAACATGAAATCTTAAATTTTCTTTTACTCCCATTGTCTAAAACATAACAAGTTTGTGACTAGCTTAATGAAATTAACTTTCTAAATGGCAAAAAATATGTGACAAAAACAACCAGATAAAAACATACTTTACATTTAGATGTTTTTTTTTTTTTTTGACTATATTGAATTTAAAATATCTAATTTTGCTTCAAAAAATATATTTTTTTAGTTCTTACAATGAATGAATGACCTGAATAATCACGATTATCGTGGAGATTTTGTCGAGATTATTTACTATTTACTATTTACTATTGTAGTTCAATAAATTGAGCATTTATCATACCACACCGTGCCATACCATGCCATACCATACCATCCTCTACCAACTTTATTTATAAAGCACGTAAAAGCTTTACAGCTGACCAAAGTGCTGCACAGAAAACACAGAATAGACAAAGAGCAATGCAAATGTTAAAAAAGCAATCAACAAGAAATCTTAAAAACATCTCGCTCAGAATTAAAAGCCAGAGAAAAAAATATTTTTTAGGGTTGATTTAAAACGGGCAGAGACCTGAACTATTAGTTGTTTGAGTTTTGTCCCGATCTGCGCACTGTATCTCTTTAAGGTGTTTTTGTACAGTGTCTTGTTCAAGCCCGAAAATCCTGTCAGTCCCAAGACTTTTCATACTACTTTCAAACCAAATCATTCCAGACACACTTTTCCGATAAAGTAGGCCAAGGTCTTTTTAAGTACACACACCAAATTTCAGTGTCTATGTTGTGCCAAATCAATCATCCAGTAAAGATGGCAGCAGAGGTGTGGTTCTATCGAAGGAATTCCCCTGAAACATGGCCCCCACGCAACCACCTTACACCTCTATTACACCGTCTCTCCCCCCTCTCCCTTCACCCCTGCCGGACTTCTCTGCCTCCCACGCTACAAGACTGCTCGCCCGTGCATGTTTGGATTGGCACGTCTCTCTTTGAAGCCTGCTCGCGGAGGTCTTTATACTCGTTTATTACACGCATTGGACTATGACGCCTATTTCCGCCCTCAATAAGTGGCTATAAATCAGCAGCGTTCTCCTATAGGCCATGTGCTTCATCTGATCGCCTTTCTTCTCACATACTAAAGCTCATAAAGGGACAACTCATAAAGGGGCATCTGCATATGACATGAGGTTAACATGCATGAAGGGCACAGCGTTTGATTGGCAGGTGGGTGAGAAGACGACCCTTTTTTTTTTTTTTTTTTTTAAGTTTTTATGATCAAGATGTTATCCGCTCGACGTCCTCACAAAAGATCACGTTTAGTGGTGCGTTTTTTCTAGCTCAATATCCGGTGGGAGTGCAGCATGAAGGGAGGCGGCCTGTGATGTACATAGGGGCGGTGTACAGGATTCAGGCAGGTGTCACAAGCAGCTGGGAGATGATGTTGGTGTTATTGTGGAGCGAGGCATATGGCTTATTAGAATGATCCTTTTTATGGCCACAATAAGGGTTTTTACGGCACGCGATGGTGAGCTGCAAAATAAATAACGGTACAGACGGGTCGTGAGTTGGGTTTTTATGACCATAACTGAAGCAACAACTGACAATGAGGTGTGACAATGACGGTGGGCTGGTAATAATGGAAGGAAATTTACTATTCACACCAGAAACCACTTCTGAAAATATTTGCAGAGCTACTTTAAAATAAATATAAATACCGGCATCATTCCATGGTTGGAAAAGCACTGTTTTAGATCTGGAGCTATATGATGTAAGGATTAGGGCTGTCAAAAGTATCAAAACCCAGATACTAATTGATACTAAAAGCTGTATCGAAACTAAAGCGTCACAGAAAAACATCACATAAACCATAAAAGACCAATTTGGATCTTTTCTGATCAGTTTTGGAAATGATCTTGATCTATATTAGAACTATAGGCAGAAGCTCGCCCTCTGATCCGAAGCGCCAGTCTCAACATCATTGATAGAGCGGTCAGATCCACAGGTTGGCAGTTTGACTGCAGCTCCCTCAGGTGAATACTGTCATTGTATCCTTTGGCAATACACTTAACTCGCCTTGCCCCCAGTGTCTGTGTACACTTCTTGTATGAATTAGTGTGACTGGGTAAGTGGTTCCTTGATTTAGAGCATTTTCAGTGCCTTGAAGGTAGAAAGGCACAAAATAAATTATTACATTATTACTACAAATTACTACATGACAATATCAAAGAAACTAAAATTATTTTGTGTTAAAAATTATACTTTATTGTTGGAAAATTTCACTTGAAGTGAAATTGGTATTGAGTACCGAGCCTTTCTTAGAATCAAAATTGAGGTCCAAATTTTGGTATCATGATAAATGGATAGCCATTTGCTCTGACTAGTGTAATGTCCATTTACACCAGCCATTTGTCATTACAGAACAATGTTTCAGTGATTTGCACTATTGCAAATATGCAATTGTAGTTATATTGCTAAATGTATATTGATTGCATTGATGGTGGAACTTTTTGGAATATTTGGACTTTATTAATGACATAAGAGAATTAAAAAAAAAAAATCCACAAAGGACTAAATATTTAAAACGTAAAATGCTAAACATTAGTGAAAAACAGGACTCAAATCCCCGTTTCTCTACCTCCATTAACCATCAAACCCAAATGACCAGAGGAACTAGAGCCTGTTATGTTTTTGTATAAACTGGACTGGGCCGGCCCCTCCTCTCCTGATGTAGTGCGGCGCAGAAGCTGTTACACTCCACACTCTCTCACATTATTTCCCTGTTTCTAAAAAAATCCCAAAATGATTCAGCTGCACACAGTGAAACGTCACTGTATTTTGGCACAGCCCTCTAAACCAGCAGTGGCCCTGAAGAGGGAGCTGTTGTTTTAACTTTAAGCAGCTCTAAACCCAGGTGGATCCCAAAATCTCATCTAAATTTAGGCTGTTTGGCCAGCAATGTTTTCTCACATTAGTTTAATACATGCACCATCTGCAGTTAACCAAATGTATAAGTCATGTTGGAGTCTTTATCATTCAATTATAGTTTTGTGCTATTATGATTTTAAGTTTATATTTACAATGTTTTACTTTTCCACAAATAATAGATTTTAGACTGCAATTTTTTCTCTTTTGTTCTTTTGTGAACCAATATTGTTTATCTAATTTATTTAGACTATCTTCTGTAGTGTCATAAAGTCTTAAGTGATCAGACCGAAACTGTTCCACTTTGGTGACACACTGATTGAGAAAAGGCTTACATCCAATGAATTCTGACCTTGTGTCTTTATGGGCCCCATGACCAAAGAGGACAAAGGATGACCCACACAGTAAAAAATAAATTTCATCTGTTCAAGAAGATTTTCAACTGACACTTACGTTCAATATAAATTAAAAAGTGGTTTTAATCACTATATAATATGTTAAAACGAAATACTTTGATCTCAAACAGTCGTGACAATCGGAGACAACATGCTGTTATAAGGTGAGCAGACATGACATTTCCCATTGTGGGGAGGGGATTACAACAGTGCTTTAAATGTAGATGCATCTTGTATAGCAATTAAACAGCAAAATTACGTTATTTGAAGTCATTAAAAAACCTTGTCCGCTTTAAGGACGGTAAAAACGTTATTACCATCAACAGTATGTTTATTTGCTCCCTGAAGATGAACTCATTTTCCTTTTATGAATCGCCAGGAGCCAGATGGAAATGAAATTACACAGATCTATGGTGTGTTATCAGCATTAGTAAACAAGCTGTGTACGTGTCTTTCTGGTTTTCATTGATAGTCATATATGTCTGCTCTTGTGCATGCCTGGGGCTCTAAATATGGGGAGATGTTTCATTACAATATACAATATAAGATGCGCATTGGGCAAAAAAAAAATAAAAATATATATATAGAAATTCATTTATCAGAATTTACTTAGTAATCCATTAACCGTGGTGCTACATCTCCTGAGTCCAACCTTTTAACATGTCTGACACACACAAGAACAGGGCTAGACTTAATTATAGCCATAATAAGGAATCGGACGGAAGTTAAGTTTGATAAGGCTGCTAATGACAAGTGCGATTTGGGAAATTCCCTTTCCCTGCACACTCAAATACATCACATCTTAATTATTAGTCCACTAATGTGTTTTTCCCATGATTTACTCTTTCATAATTCAAGACAGACATGCTATAATTATTGTCTGTCACTGTTGCCATAGAGAGAATATCTACTATCAGACGATGTCCTCCCAAGGTGACTACTAGGATTTTTTTTTACGGCAGCTTGGCGGTTACGGTGAAAAGACGGTCGGCTGCAGCAGACTGTGGTTGCCTGATTTATGTGGAGCCTGTAATGACATCATATTCAACACTGCAACGACTTCGAGATCAGCTAATGGAGGCCCAGGGCTGCCTTTGTTGCCAACACTCTCTCCCCACGCTTCGATTTTTCTTCTCAAGCACTTTTAATTGCTCAAAGAAAGATATAATTTACATTATTTTACAGCACATGTTTGAAGAGTCCACTTGTGACCCCCATTTAAGATTGTAAGAAAGTGATTAAGAAAGTGGAAGGAAAAGCCTGGTTAGGTTTTGAGAGGCCAGTGGAAATCCCCTTCTGCTTTTTTTAGCTACTACAACCCACGACTGTCTCACTATCTTTGACAAACACCTTCAAAGTTGTATGTATTTATGAAGCAAAAGAAGCAAAGTATGAATTGTATTTCATTTTTTCATTTATATAAGACATCTGTGAAAATGCCAGCAGAATCTTTGCTGAAAGACTTGGAGTAGTGTGTTTTGTGGTTTATTTTTTAAGCTGCAGTCATTCGGATGGGCAGCATCTGTGCCTTAAAGCTATTCTAAAAATATACCCAAGTCAAGTCTGGGCCACAAGTGTCTCACTCATGTTTACACACTAAGCCGCTGTGGGCTTGGTCCATAGCCTCAGGTTGAGTGCAATTACAGCATAATTGTGTTTATTTATGTGCAATACAATATTGCTGCACTTTCTAATTACAATCCCTGGAAAACCTTAACAGTTACTAGTTTCAAGGCCACATTTTCTTACCTTATAATCTATGCAAAGTTTCAATATCCGTTCTTTAGTCCTCAGGGCATCTGTGAAAAGTGTATCTTAAATTATTTATGAGTGCCTATTGGATTATTTTAGGTGGTAAACTATCCAAGGTTACTTCAATATTTGTTAAGTTAAAGTTAAAATGTGTAAATCACATACATCTTAAACCACTGTGTCAGGGTGAGTGCGGAAAACCCAACAATATCCAAATACAATTCTTTTTACAATAATCTTGCACATTTCCACTAAACTACAATCAACAACAGACGTCCAGTCCATTACAGCTGGCTCTTTTCATGCTTGTGAATTGTAACAATGATTTTCCCAGCCAATAGTGATAGATGTCTCAGCTTTTCTTTGCACCAATTAAGTCTAACCTTGTGTTTGACCTGTGCGTGGAAAACTGGGTGATGGCTGATGTCATGTTTCCCTCTGCGCAGTGGGACGTTTCATCATTGTGAGAAGAGTCACTTTGATCATGTGGCTCTGACGCTGGGCTGATGAAGAGACAAAAGCTAGCACACCCGTACATACTGTGTGCCGCAGCACTTGTTACGCTAATAGTCTGCATGTAGCATAGGTAGAGTGCCTGTAATAATGCTATTGACATGTCTTTGATCTCTGCGATTGCGCCTCTCGGGAGAATACATGGGGATTAAGTCTTCCACTGTCGACCAATTAGAAGAGACAAATCCTGGTGTAGTTTTGCGGTTACAGTCTGTCATCCGGATTGACTAAAAGATTTTGTGAAGCAATGTAAACAGAGACAGTGTCTAGTTCGCCTTTCCTGTCTAATTTGTTGATAGCCAAATCCCTGCATAATCATCATATACTGTTTTTGTTTCATCGTGTTTGTTATAAAGCAGCTTGTTGACAGTTTTTGTAAGTTCACTCAAAGGGCAGTGTTGAATGCCATTAGTGTTTCTCTGAGCTGAATAAAATTAAACAACAAATGAAACGATTTGCATTTTCTACAAATAATTGTCATGGAAAAATGTCTTTTTTGGGCTTCACTGTGGCTTTTGTGTCTTCTTTTTACTAAACTCGTAAGATAAATTGCCTAGTGATGTTATTAGAAAAGCGTAAATAAAAATAACGAAGGTTGCCTCCGGGAATGTTATTTGGTGAAAAGAAAAGTGTTCATCAAAGTGAAGTGTGAAATGTTGCCTAGCTCCTATACATCCCACGTTGGTGAAGAGACGCTTCTATACTGCAGTCGCATAAACATAAACCGCAAAATGAATGAACAAATGAATAAAACATGTTTACACTTTGAACTTTGTCTCAGATGAATTTTGTGTACTATTGAAGGACTGCATATATTTTATACACAAGCTCTTCTGATATATATATCAGTTTGAAGCAGTACATTTTGTTTTGTTTTTGTTGGTCTTGCAAGATGACAGAGTAGGAGTCAAGTTTAAATACATTTTCAATAATTCTAAAAAAAATACCAAACATAAAATATATATATTATTATTATTATTACAATTATAATGAATATGATTATTATTACAATTATAATGAATATGAATATCCCAGCTGCTAAGAATGCAAATGATTAGAAAAAAACTACATAATTTTACATATTTGAACTCCAGTTAGATACATGAATGTAAACAAATAGAGTTACAAATGCGACTAAATAGCGTTTATAACTGATATTGCTTCAGTAAATATTGCAGTAACTATAATTTTGCTATATTTGGTGCTTACCTACAAGCAGTAAGAAAACAACAAGAAACTGATTACATGCCTATGATACGTGTGTCAGTTTTGGAAGATTAACAAATTACATAGAAATTAATAATCATGGTCTAATGCAAAGACAACACTGGAGTATATTTAATTCAAAGTTTGGATCTGTTTAGGTGGCTGTTTGGGGGAGTCTATGATAAACTGTGTGCATTACAGTATTCTTTCTGTTGTGTTTCAGACGGTCAGAGGAGGAAGTGGACATGGACAAAGTGACTGCAGCCATGGTGCTGACCAGTCTGTCCACCAGCCCACTGGTCCGGAGCCCTCCTGTCAAAGTCAGCGGTGAGTGTCAATCAAACAACCTTTCAGCTTCGGGTTCATTTTGGCGGGCTGGGCGTGCACTTCACAAAGGACAATTATCTGCAAGAGGGTGGGCACTCATGAACCTACGATCTACAGAAGGTCCCTGTGTCAGTGCTCCTCCTGAGGGGTTTTCTCAGTGCTGTTGAAGGATGGGCAAATGCAGGGGGGAATCTGTGAGAAAGCCATCGAGAACCTAAAGGCAGGAGCACTAACGAACCACTAACTAAATAAAGTGTGTCAACATTATTATTTAATCCCATACTTCTGGGCTTGTTACATTCTTGATCAAAGTGCTTATCCAAAGCGGGTCATTTGTCTTTCTCCTCTCTGCCTTTCCCATATTGAGCCACAGTAGTTATTTAGTGAATGTATGTTGCATTGAAAAATCACCACCACATGCTTCAGATCCTCTTGTTACTGCAAAGTGCTATAGTTTTGGGCCTTTAAAGTGCCATACAATCTTTACTACGATTATACAAGGGCTGGGAAATATGACATTTTTACATTATTTGATATTATTATATTATTATATTATTAATAACAAATGAAAAGTGTATATGTATTGAAATTTAGATGATATCGTGAATCATGTTTTGAAGATATGCAACATTTGAATATCAAGTTTATAATGTATAGTAAAATAATAATAATATTAATAATAATAAAAATGGAAAAAGCTACGTTGTTTTCAAAAATAAGGGTAGAATGTGATATTTCTGCACTTTTGTGATACATTTTACAGACATTTCACATGTGTCTGATAACTGAACCTCAGCTAATATATTTAAGATATGATTAATCTACGGGTGTGTCAAAATATCGAAATATCGATATTTTGTGATACTAAATTTGGTGATATAGTATCGATACATGTATTGTGTTCTTTAAAAAATAGTGATGTATCGAAGAATATCAGTAGCAATATATCGATTATCTCATGTATTGCAATACTGTGATAATATCGTATCGTGAGGAGTGTATCGTGTATTATATCAAATTGTGAGGGACACTGTGATTCCCAGCCCTAGTTTTATCACATTTATTTTGGATTGACATACAGTTCCGATCAAAATGGCAAAAAAAAATTTTGTATGGTTGGATCTTTACAAGATTCCACGTAAAGCTTCAATATGCAATAAGAAATGGGATTGAGACAAAAAAAAAGATTTACTAAACATTTTATTGGAGACAGCAATCAGCTGGAGAACAACCTATTTCAGTTTAATGGTTATTTTCAATACAACATTTACTTGAACTTTTTTTTGTCTCATTCCCATTTCTTGGTGCTTATTGAAGCTCTACCTGGAACCTTGTCAAGATCCAAACATTCAAAATGTGACTTTTGTCATTTTTTCAACTGGTCTTAAACTTTTGATCTGGACTCTAATATTGTCTGACTATTATTATCGGGAATAATGAAAAAATATGGCGATATACATTTTTCATACTGTATTTTTACTGAGGCACGCTGTCCGGCTGCCGTCAGTTTCGGACCACCACGTCTTATCGCTGCCAGAAAAGTAAACAGGGCAACATATAGTTCACGCAAACAAGAACAAAACGGCTCTAAATACAGCTCCTGTAACTAAACGTATTCAAACATATGTCCCGCTCTGTACTCGTGTTCACTGTGGCATGATATCATTCACGACTTTCTCATGCAGAGTGCACACAGAGACTGTAACAGCAGGACAGATCTGATGTTCACTGTAGTCTGCAGCCACAGATGTGTCTCCTGTGCCTTTACACCATGGGATGGGTGGGGTTAGCTCATATAGATGTTGTAATTAATTGAAATTTCCACCTTGATTAAGATTAATGAGTAAATGGATGCAATTAATGGCCTTTTGTTTCTCACCAATTTCACTGACGGGATTTAATCAACATATCTTAATTTATGTCACACTGTTAAACAAGCAAAGAGATAGGGATATTAATTAATTTACATTTTCCAGCCTTAATTTGAGTTTTATGACATTTAAATCTAGCACAACATTTACTTTTACATAATAACTGTATTTAGTTTAATGAAATAACTATGTAGTTTGCATAGAATTGTCAAAAACAAATAAAAAGGGTGTTTTTTACACTAATGATTTATGGACTCAAACTAAAACTAACAAAAGTTTCCCTCAGCCTTTATCTACACACTGGAAGATGCTGTTAGTAGTTAATATTGAAAAATAAAGCTGTCTTTGATGTAGAAAAAAAAAAAAATAGACCTTGAAAGTGTCTCTGGTGAATAACAAAACAGTGAAGTAACCTTTATTTCCTGTGTCACAGTCAACAGCGCTGCTGGGAGCCTCTCTGTCTGAAGTGCAAATGAAGGCGTCTGAACATAATTGAATGTCTTGATCTTCCATCACTGACACTGGAACACCCACCAGCTTATGCTGCACACTGTATTTATCAATACAAGAGGAGACGCTGTATTTATTCGCTGCTGCCTTTGTCTTTGCCTCCTTAGAGAGCCTGAGTGGTTCGTGGAAGGACAATGGTTCAGTGGGACCCTTCACTCCCTCCAGTAACAGCTCGTCTGGGGGCTACTGGAGCTGGTCTGCCCCTAGTGACCAGTCAAACCCCTCCACACCTTCACCCCCTCTGTCCGCCGACAGCTTCAAGCCCTTCAGAGTGCCCAGCCTGGGGCCAGGCCAGGGCCCCAATGGGCCCGAGGACCCCAGCCTGGAAGAACAGGACGGCAGCAGCCTGCTGTTTGATGAGCCCATCCCACGCAAACGCAAGGTCAGTAATCAGAAATATTGTTTTTAAAAGGAGGATTTGCCATGAGGGTCAAAGCTTTTAAGTATCAGGATTAGCCACTGTTACACCTGCACTTTACAGTTATACTCAGACAGTAAAAGTTGACAGGCCCAGTTTTATATAGTTTTAATGTCCCGTTAAATGTATATATAATTCAGATTTGGCTGTTGGCTTGGATTAGCCCACATGCTTAACATCTCAACTCCACATGTCACTGTCATGATCTTATAAACTCTATAGGTTCAGAGGCACTTTCAGCTTCACACATTTACTTTTATAGCGCTGTGAAACTGTCACACTAAACCAGTACAGAGGAGGCGGCAGCAGCAGAGGCACGTATGGTAATGGGCCGATCTCTCTATAAGGACAGACTCTAAAGTTCTGTCTATGAGATGCTGTCACGCGTGCAGCTTGATTTGCTCCACCAACGTGTGGCATCTCCATCAGAGAGGTTATGGCGCTGGAGACGGATGGTAGCGGGAAAATGGGCCACATCACACACACAACAGTTTGGTGATCTCCAGATGTTGGCCGCACACACCAGCAGCACTTATCATCTCTCCTATCCCATCCCGGCACACTCTGACAGCTCATCACACTCAGCTCACTGTCATTCATTATTTTTTCACATGTATATTGCTTCTCTCCCCTTCCTCTCGCCGTCCCACAACTCAGCCCTATGTTCTTTGTCCTCTGAGCCATCAGCACTCTCAATCTATTTTAAATAATTATCCCTCTGTAATTCCTGGTAAAAAGAGCCATTCACTCATGATTTATTCAGATAAGTTGGGCATACATTTTTAAAGACAATAGTTGTATTATTTCTATTAATTATTCAATTAACAAGATTTAGACTATCATGTCACAATTATTTTTTGCTCCATTTTGTAAATTGCACTTTAAAAATGTAAGTTGATTAAATTAAATAAGGTGAAATAAAATTGATAAAGACATTACACATGCGGTTCACTGCTCAGTTATCTTCATAATTCTCATAAAACAATCAGTCTAAAAAATAATTGTAGTACCAAGTTACTTCACCAACTCAAAACCATCTCAACTGATTCCTTGGCTAGGGCTGTGCAACTAATTTGATTTTGATTAAATTATAGCTCCAATCAATGACACAAAGCGTAGGAAAGACAAATACGTGCCCCACAAAACAGGAAGTAAAGCCACCTGTAAAATGCATTGTAGATTAGACGCTGCTAAGAAAAAGTAACTTTACTTTCTCTACAGGTTCAATTTTAGCAGTTCAAAAATCATCATTTCAATTGCTATCCAAATAATCGTGATCTTTTGTTTCCATAAGTGAGATGCTACATTACTTCACATATACCTACTGAAATCGCCTACAAAGACATTTCCAATATGCTCCATGCCGACCCCTCGCTCCTGCTCTCCGGGGGTCTTATGTGCGCTCTCTCCCCAGACATGTGCCCCTCATAATGACTGCAGCTCTGTCAGTTCACGCTCACGAGAAAAAGCCTTAATGATTTTAATGCCCGCCTCAGCAAACATAAAGATCTAGCTCCATGTCGCTTCCACCAAATCGATAAGGGCCCTTGGGTGAGCTCCACATATACTGTATTAATTGGAGACTTATCACGTTCGAAGAGGGAAGGAAGGAGCGATGGAAGAAGGAAAGAAAGATGGAGCGGTAGATGGAAGTAAAGAATTAGTGTTTATACTTGAAAGAACTAAGACAAGGATGAAATGATGGAAACAAGGGAAGGGAAGCCAGGACATTAGGAAGACGGATGACTGGATATAAGGATTTTCTTTTTCTCTTTTTATTTTTAGTTTGATTTATTGACTGTAAAATTAGTTTGAATTTCAGAACAAACTAGTTAATAACACTCTGATACAGATACAGTAGAACCAGGAAGGGGCCTGAAAGGTGGATTACACTGAAAGAGGGATAAAAAGAGATTAGCAGGATGGATAGGACACAGCCAGAGGGATCGATTGAAAGATGGATCTAGAGCCAGGAAGGATATAAGGATGATACAAGAAAGTGTTTTCCTTATTTTCAACAGAGCAAAAGAAAAGATGAAAGAATGGACTTTTAAGATGGAAAGCCAGAAGGATGAAATACTAGAGGGATATATTGGTTGGGAGTATAGCGGCAAGATAGAACAAAAGAAGAAAGGCAAGAGAAATTGATGGTTACATATTAGAGACCAAGATGGCACCACAGATTCCCAAGCAAGTCTGTTTTGTGCGTTAACTTTATTGTCATATATTTGCAGCAAACTGAATTTTTGTTCACAAACAATGGCAATAATGCTGTTCTGATTTATGATTTGAGACTTTTCTTGTATATTTTGCATTTAAAGTTGCGCATTTCTGATAGTTGCATCACCTGTTGGATTACATGGAAGTTGTTACGTTTAATGTCATTTCGTTGAACATTCCAGGCAAAGCAAGCATACAGGTAACAGACCCTCCAGAAAAAGTTTAGAGCACAAAAACACAGAAGCAGAAAAACTGAAAGTTCAAAACCTTTCTGACATAAACATGACACAGTAGGTCCAGTGTCCTCTGTGTAGCAGCAAAGACAGAAGATGAAGCCAAAGAACCAACCATGATGCTGAATGTGTATAAATGGAATAGCGATGGCTTCAGAGGAAATTACTCGTTCGGAGCTGGCCTCTCCTCTGCTGCGAGACAATGTCCTTCAGAGCTCCCCATTTAATTAACTGTGAAATTATTCTTTAAAGAAAATCATACACACAGTCAGAGCCTCACTACTTTGGCTTTTGTTACCAAAGACTAAACAATGCACGGGGTCGGCTTATGCCTATGTAGGCACGTGCTTAAAATGTGAGGAAAACATCTCGTCAAAATTAACCAAGCCCCCAACAATACAGTAGTGATGGACAGGGCTATATGAGCGTTTATAAAGCGCTGGGGGGGAAGGAGGGAGACTCACTGGGCATTTCTCTCCATAAAACAATGTGGTGTCCGTAGGGGGCAGCGGTGTAATTACAGTGGAGGGAGGATATTATGGCCAGTGAAAAATTTACTGCCAGCTTGGATCACTTCGTAGAAAAAGAAATATGTCCTCCACAATAAAACTGTATGGAGAAAATTCAATGTCATTTTTCAGCCTGTAATAATAGTCTCCACTTTTTCTTACATAGTTGACTCAATACAAAAATCTCCCCTGAAAATTCAGATGCAAGGTTGTATAAGGTAAAACAGACTGTCTGTGTGGCTGGTCATAGTAATAGTGTGGACAGTGGTAGCAAATGGCATTTTAGACAACAAAAAGCCCCACTTAATAAATCAATATCAGTTTAAACTGCTGCCATATCTAGAATATTTTCAGCCCCTTATCACAGTGGGTCAGCCATAGCCAGTTGTAATGGATGGGTGTCTTGACATTCACCTCAAAACCACTAAAGTGAACAGCCTATAGGTCATACAAGCCGCCTGTCACATAACCACATCTAAAATCTTGCTATTATGGCATTGTGTAGCAGAATGGAGCCTATATATAAAAACATGGGCAATCAATTATTTGCTGTCAGAGAGAAACAAAGAACATTTAGTGCAAGTGCACAATCTTTACAGTGTGGTACCGACAGCCAAGAGAGGTTCTTTGTCCCTTCTGCCATAAATATTTATAGTGTTTCCCTGTTGCAGATTTCTGTTTTTGAATAGGCGTACATAGAGATGTCATTAGTGCTGCATAATATTCTTTATCTCACTGTTTAGCAATATCAGCTGATGTAATATCAAATCGCAAAAAAATAATGTTTTGAAACTATATCATACTGAACATTATTATTTTAATGATCAGGCTTCCATTTGACAGAAAATAGTTTTATTTTGAAAACTCTTTATTATTGTACATCCCATTCCCATTTATTGTCAGTTACAGCTGGGACAGTTGATCAAATTATACTCAAATCATGTGTGTGTTTTATAAAAGGTCTACAGACAATTTTGTTTCTATAAAAGCTAAAAGGATGTGGTTTTGGCCAAAGTTCAGATTTGGGAGGAATAAATTATGCTATTTTTGTATTAATGACACTGATTTCACATCTGTCTTTTGTATGTTGATAAAAAAAAAAAAAAAGATTTATTTGTTTTTAAGGAAAAAACTATTTAATCAAAAATCAGCCATTCCCAAACTCTGCAGCATCGTGGCCTCCTTTTCATCCCCACGATCCCTTGGGCCCCCCACTGATAACTTTCTTTGTATTCAAAAGAAATTGTCATTTTTTTATTTTTAAATTTATAAATAAAAATAGAAATGGTAATGACTGTAGGCTTAACACTGGTTTAAAATGAAAGAAATTTTGTATGTAAAGTGGTTTTCAAGTCCAATTTTCTTATAATTGTTTGTGGACAAGCTTTGGAGGCCTGCAGTGCCTCTGAGGCCCCCCATGGGGCCCCGGACCCGACTTTGGAAAATCACTGGTCTAGATCATTCAGTACAAGGCTATACATTTTTTTGGCCATGTCCGCATTTAATGTAATGTGCCATGTGTCTTTTGCAGAACTCCATGAAGGTGATGTTCAAGTGTTTGTGGAAGAATTGTGGGAAGGTCCTAAGCACGTCCGCAGGCATCCAGAGGCACATCCGCACCATCCACCTGGGGTGAGTCCCAAACAGACACCACTGTACCAATTAACAGACCGTTATTATCAGTCAGGGAGAGTCCTAGATGGATCTTCTGATGAAATGCTGAAAAAGACGAGTGCCTTTCAAGTGCTAAGATAGATATAGATGTGAATTAGGTAGTTTACCTGCTGAGGTGTGATGGAGAAGATAAGAACGAGAGAAGGAATTATCTAAGAAAAAAAATAAATAAAAGAGAAGAAAAAGAAAAAAAAAGAGTGACTGACCAAAGGAGTCTTTCTGAATTTACAGTATGTCCCACCCACAAAACCCTCCACCTGGCAACGTCCCACCAGGCGCCTCACATCACTGTCACTCTCCCCCTGCCACTGTCGTCCCGCTCCCGTGTGGGACGCAGATTAATGGTTGATGGATTATTGCCACGGTAACGCAGTTTCTCTGTGACACGAGGGAGGGCTTAGACAGGTTGAAGGGAAATAAGCCAGGCGCGGAGGACAACGATAGCGGCTGGATCACACATTTCTACTGACATTCAATTAAAGCGGGGCTCTTGTGCACACTGATTAACTGCAGATTGTGTTGTTGTTGGTTTGGTCATTAATGGCAAAGGGGGTTGGGGCAATGACTCCGGTGTAGAAAAGTAATCTTTTACACTTGATCTAGCAGAGCAGTTTAACCCTTTTTGTGTTTTCAGACTCTTTAAATTTGCACTTGAATTATATTAAACTTTAGCCTGACCAGCCATTCCCACTATCTTAATCAACAGTATTGAATAATACATGGAGATTAGAATGGAGGCCAGGCAAATTAAACTTAAAACATGTAGTGAATTGTGATGTTTCAGAATAGAGTAAAACAGAAAATAGAGAAAGCACATTGTTTGTAGAATTAAAAATTATATAATATCTTGTTTGATACATTAATTAGTGATTACAAATACAGTAGCACTTTGGCGCTTTTGGTAAATGTACAACTTAGCATCTCTCTTGTTCTAGTAACAGTGCATGAATCATTATGTCTCTGTAGAAAGGAAACTATTTTAAAGTTACGAAATGAGTAAATCCTGATGTGTCTCCAGACGAAACTGTGACTCGGACTGCAGCGACGGCGAGGAAGACTTCTACTACACAGAGATCAAACTCAACACAGACTCTGTGGCAGACGGTCTGAGCAGCCTGTCCCCCGTCTCGCCCTCGGTCCTGTCCCCTTCTGCCCCTCACCCCTCCCCTCTGCCTAGCACAGGACTCTCGGACCCTCACAGGCCTCAGCAGTTTGACACCAAGGAGCCCCACGTGGGAGGCACCACCCCCCTGAGCCGCTCTGCCCCCAGCGCTCTCTACCTCATCCACACGGACCACGCCTACCAGGTCTGCTCTCACACAGAGATAAGATCAATGCTCGAGCCGATCAATAAACGCTCCTGGTCACAGTGCGATACTCCCATCAGGACACACAGGGTGCACTCGGTACACTCTCAGATCATTTGGGCTCCATGTTTACAAAATACACCCATTTGGGCTTCTTCACACCAGTTAGCCACTGCGCTAACACTTGTTTATTGATGCAAAGAGCAGTGGAGTGTAGTTACTGGTGGTTTACAAGGTGCGATTTGATTTACTCAAATGCACAATGTAGAAAAACAGGTTCAATATTTGTACTGTATATGTAAAATAACAAAACACAGATGTATAACAATAGCATCCCATGACACTGGACATTCACTAAACCTGCTCTGCCCTTCGACCCCTCAGGCCACAGCTCCTGTGTCCATCCCGTCCAACGGAAACAACATGAATGGCTCCACCAGCTTCACTCCCACCAACAGTTTCAGCATCTCCTGGCAGTCTCCACCGGTCACTTTCACCGGCAACTCGGTAAATTGTGGTTTCACTCATTCACTACATTCTCTTAAGTTGTTCATGTTTGTTGTCCTTTCTTCTCACAGATGTCTCCAAGTAAGAGCCAGGGCTTTGGGGAACAGCGCTCCCAAACCATTGCAGTCTTGTCGTCTCCTCCTCGAGCCACCACAGCCCTCAGGTACGAAGAACACATCCACTTGAAATTTGAATGAATGACCTGCTGTTTTAAAACTACATACTAAACTATGTTTTCTTGTGTCCTCTGAAGTCGGAAGGTGCGAGGTGAGGGCAAGAAGTGTCGTAAAGTGTACGGGATGGAGAACCGTGACATGTGGTGCACGGCCTGTCGCTGGAAGAAGGCCTGTCAGAGATTCACCGACTGAGCTCCTGAGCACCCTGTCCGACAGGCGTTGCTCTAACAAGGGAGGAGCGCACTTTGCATGCTTTTCTTCTGCTCAAAAACCTCAAAACCTATCAGGGCCACTCTCGATAACCCATCCGTTTGCCCTGTCCCAGTCCAAACCATTCCTCCACAGGATGGCACAGTCAGCTTTTACTGTTCCGTCCAAGATTCCCAAATGTTGCCTCGCTACTCCCGACCCTGTTTTGGGAAACTCCAGTGCAGCTACACTATGTAAAAAAGAAAAAAAAATAGATCAAAGAGTTTCTTTGTTTTTATGTTCAGTGTTGCGTCGGAGTTTTTAAATGGACAGTGTGTTAAAGAAAGATTTCAGAAAAGGTGCCGTTTTTTTTTATTGTTGAACAGAACAGAGGAAAGGCCTTTGAAAAACTTTGTGAGAAAAGTTGGAGGGGAAGTGTGGCGTTTTTTCTTCCTTCAGTGTATTCATCTGATTTCTGGATTTGTGAGGAGATCTTTTATCACCTCCATCACAGCATCTTCTCCACTCTCCACAGCCCAAAAGCAACTCTGATAAATGAAAGATGAATGATCAATGCAAAAAAGATCCAACCTCTACAGTCAGGGAACACAGATGGACCACCTCAAAATGCTACATAAATATTACAATCAACTGTGGTAATATTTGAACCGTTTTCAGTTTATCAGGGAGGCTATTTTTACAGAACGCAACCAGCAGCAGTTAAAGCTTTTGGGTTAACCTCATCTATAGCTTATCCACACAACTTTTAACAACCAAAAACTCTCTTGTTCTTTTAAATAGTTGTGTTGAAGTGCCATGTTTTACTGTTTTTAATCTTTCCTCTCTAAAAACCAAGACTGTTTACTTAACATACCTTGCAAGGATGAATTTACAAGGACCCTTGTGTTGACAGTGGTGTGTGAAAGAATGCCCTCCTCCTCTTCCGCCATCTTGACCACTCTCCCAAAGGGAACTTTTTAGTACTGAGGTGCATTGGCAAACCAAAGGGGGCTCATTTCTACCAAAAGCAAAGCACTTGCACTGTATGTGTCAAACAGAGCACTTGGTACACGTGTTGGCAGTATATGGTTATCTAAAAATAAGTTCATTTTAAGCAAAAAAAAAAAAAAAAAAAGCTACCAACTTGGCTAGTTAAACCCTTTCTCAATATAGTGAGAAAAGCACTTGTTGTTTGATTTACTTCTTTATGAAAAGTAACTAGAGATTTTACATCTAAGCTGTGGCTATGATTTGATTTATCCTTGTTCCAGGCACTTTGTTCTAAAAAGATACAAAAATATATCTTATATTCTGACAGATGGACCAATAGAAAAAGTTATTGGGAAAGGCATTGTTTCTTCATTAGGATGTTGAATATTAGTACTTCACGCTAACTTGTATTACATAGCATACTGAGTTAATAGAGACCAACACCAGCCGATAAACTGACTTCAAGCTCGCCCATTGGGTTTAAGTATGTCTAAAGCTCTTTTTTGTTTTCAGCTACTTTTAGTGGTTATATACTAAGATAGATTTTCATCATTTTACATCTTTACTTGGTATCAACAGGTTTGTGTAAGGATATATTGTACTGTTGGACCTTTTGGAATGCTTTTATTTTGAAACCTAGAGATTAGCCTTAACGTCACACTCATTGTCATATATGTCATTTAAAACGCCATTGTATTAAGCAATGTATTATGTTTACAAGATGAGAAAAATCTATGTATAGTTAAGACATGTTGGGATTTATTACAAAGCAAAAAAAATACTATGATTTGTCATTTTTGTTTTATTTCCACAAATGAATCTATATTGGATATGGATTTTGTTTTCATGTTCTGGCAAAGATGTATGTCTATAGGAGGCAGTCATTTACATCCTCGTCCTGCCAAGCTTGTTATGCGTGTTTCCTCCCAGTGTGTGTGACCTGTGTGCTCTCGCCTTGGGCTCCTCCGTGCTCTCGCTCCCCACCTTCCCAGCTGCATTAGCCGTCCAAAAGCTACACTTGATTAAAACCTTTATCTTATTTCCAATTCTCCTCTACTGGGGTTGTCACCGCGGCTCATTCGCAATTAGTTTGATTGACAACCGAGTGTGTTTTGTGTGTTGGTGGAGGTGCCCCAGGCGAAGTGCTCGGGCCAACGCCGCTGCTGCACGGTGCTCTCAGCTCCACTTAAGGAGTCCCCATACCTTTATCAAACGTCCTGAGGTGGTTGACCCCCTCTGTCACACCGGTCCCGGGGCAGGTATGACAAACGTGTCGAGGTTAAAAGATCTTTTTTGTTATATATGTTATATTGGCTGAATGTTGTACACCATGCACTACCCACTGCCCTTTCTCCATCATTGTGGTGCTTTGTGTTTTGTGGTCAGGCCATATCCTTCCTGTACTGGAATGTGGGAAAAACTGGCAGCCAATCAGATGCTGTCAGGATCCAGTCCAAAAACAAGCCTGTGCATCTGGTTATTCTGATAGGCAGCTAAATTGAATGACAACTTTAAGTAACATTTGTATTTTGTAACTCCATGTTGGCAGCGTTTAAGGAGGCTTTGTTATGGACTGAGTCCTGCCTGCGTCGCTGTTGTCTGGACAACATCTTCACTACCAGTGGCACAAAGGTGACCTTAAGCATGAAGGTGCTTTACAGAGGCACTCAGCACCATCTCTTTGTGATGGTCCTGGCACTGTGCCCTGTACAGGGGAGAAACGGAGGTGCTATTTACCAGAGCTAACTCTCCCTGTGTCTCATATTTACTCACACATTTTGTACACATTGTTTTGTTGTAGAACATGAAAATAAAAACACCCTGCTTCAAGTCTATCAAGTGTCCACCAAAATGGTCATCGTCAAAAGTGTTTTCTTTATTTTCTGTAGATACAGTACTAGATACACCATAAGGCATCACATTAATTAAGAACTGCATGGATTGTATAAATACTTGGCATCAAAGTAGGCTACTATTTTTTGCCAGTGGTAAAATTGGTGCTCTAATTGGGCTTGACTTGCTATTTTTTCCATCATCAATTTTCTAATGTTTCCACAGCCGTCATACAGCCTTATCAGTAGATTAAGTTTGCTCAGTTGTTCAAATGTAAAATTATTCCATCATTTTATGGCAACCACCTAGTTTGAATATTCATTTTTGACTCATCGCATTCTTGCTTATGAATACTGATTGGGCGCTCTAATTACAAAAGCGGGAAAAAAACAACAACAAAGATCCTTGAAACTTTAAATTCCCCAAGATCGCAGAATTGCATGATTAGTTTCCCATTGAGCATATCTGACAAAAGAGACACTGATCGCTCCAAAGTTGAAATTGTAAGTCTGCCAAAGCTGCCATATGTGATCATGCTATTGATGTGATGGCGTTAAACTCCTACCTTTGGGCTCTATGGGCTTTGAGCTGTGCAAACCGCTGGGCTGCCGTCGTCAACCTGTTTTACAGAGCAGAATTAAAACTGGCATCAAAGAGCCACAATAGGCGGTCTTGTTGCTGAAGAAAGAGTGATATGAATACTTATGAGGAGGTTTTTTTCTTTTCCCTATGAGTGGCAGCGCCCGGTCAGCCTTTTGTTCTCTGGTGTGCTTACCTCCCCTGCTGCCATCTATTATAAGACCCTAGCGTGATTTATAAGATTGAATAAATAAGATGGCATTATTCTGCTTACCCAAGGTGTACAAATCTACCAACATGAGTTATGGTGGACCCTGAGTGTGTTTATATATCGCACATACACATACATGTGGGTGGCTGTCCAGTGGTGCTCTCTCTGAGGTTCATGAGTTGACACTTTTATGAGCGTTTCTAGTTTATGGAGTTGATCCTTGGATAGTTTGGTAAATCATATGTGACAAGACTTGTTTGTAACAAGATGCTTAATATATCTTATATCATCAAGTGTAAGTCAATATGCTACTATATTCAATGCAGATAGTAAGCTACAGTGCAATGTAATCATAGACTGTATGTGCACTCTGTTATATGTGAGCACTCATAGCATTGCCTTGCATGACCCTAAGAATAGATGGTGTCTCCGGCATCGACATCTCATGACACCAGGCCTAGTTTCCATGGTGACCACCCTGACGTCCAGGTTATGCATCTCAGCTCCGATCTGTCTCCTGCCTGCGCCGGAGCTGAGACTGCTGTCAATAAAAAGGGGAGGGGCCTCTGTCGGTTCATTCAGGAATGTGACCGGCAGAAGGGAAGGGGGAGTCAAAAGGATACAATGGCTTCTGTAAAATACACACACCCCTTAATACAGATGATTTTTGTTTCATTCTAAAGGAGGGTTATAGGAGTCCTGAATGTGCCTTGACGAGAGAGGAGTTTCTTGTGTGAAGCTCTTAGTGCTGGTGTGTTGCTGTGATTTGCAGGGCCACAGCAACAGTAAAGGAATGTCTCTGGTGCTGGCTAGTCTGAGTTCTGCTTTTTACTTCTATCTCAAAGATTTGTGATACAAAGATCATGTGAGTGGTGTCCAAGGGCCCCTTTGGCCTTTTCCTGGTTGTAGAAAGATGTTACTGTAAGGAACCCTCAAAGTCTGAGTGACTTTTCTACTCTTTGCTGTAACTATTTTTGACCCAACCTTATAATAATACTGTGTTTCGATGTGTTTTGTGCTCTGTAAACTTTGTTCTTTGTTTTCCCAAACATCATCCTCTCTCCCTTTGATACAAGGGCTTGTACATAAGTGTGTATTGATGTGAAGAAATCTGTCATGGTGCAATCTTGAAATGTTTGGGAAATCGAGAACGCCTCACAAGGCAAAAAAACAGCATGAGAAACTGTCAGTGAGATGATCCATTTTAGAGTGGAGCTCCAAAGTGCTCTTTACAGCAACCTGTAAAGGCCTTGTTCACTATCAAAGCAACGCTGGAGGAATAATTATATGAAGTAGACAATGGCAGACAAAAACACTCTAGATCCTCCTGAAAAGAATCACTTTGAATAATAATTGAATATGGCCAATTAATTCTGGGTATTTTGCCACAGCTCCCTCAAGCGACTTAAATATGCAACACAGAGATGGCTGACCCCCACCTCACCCTCCTCTCACTGACCGTTTCATTCTTTCTGATACAATCACCTCAAGAACTCAACGACTGTCACACTGGATTTTTACTCTTTTTCAAGACACTATATGCTCTGGTCTAACTGTTTTTTTACTACTGCATGTGCATGCCAATAAGAATTTATATAAGTGTGCTCTGTTTGTGCTGTGGTGGCCATGGTTTGGGCTAAGAGAAGCAGACCTCGACCGTGAAAATCAAAACAATTATGTAGCCTATACTGAATAATCCAAAATAAGGTGGGTGATGTAACGTTTCAAAATAATATGTTGTTGATCTGCGAATAATTAATATGTCTGCCGTTTGATTACATTAGGGTTAAGTTTCTATAGATGACTAAACTAAAACAATTCAGTAATAGGGTGAAATCCACTTCTCCTGTGACTTGAACCAATTTGTCGGTCGTGGAGGGGTAGATTTTTTCACCCTTGCAGCGTGGACTCATCCTGGGAGAGTCTTGGATGAAGCTTTTTGGAAGATGGATGACGATTGTACTCCATTGGGCGCTGTGCCAGCCGGAGTTATAGAGAACCACAGTTTAGTTGTTCCTCTCTTTCCTCCATCTCTGACACTCCCAGCCTTAATAAAACACTCTGGGAGCTTTAAAACCAGGGGGTATTTTTCATTCGATCAGGAGCAAAATCACATGATACTTGTTAAACATAAAATAAAAGTGTGCAGACTTTACTGCCTTCCCTTTAATTGTTACGGGGCAGTGCAATTTCTGAAGACAGATGATGCTTAGGACAGCTATTTTTGAAACACATTCACTGCTCTTTACCCAGTCATGGCCAAAGCAGGCGTTTTTCTATCCTTTTGAAGCCTCTAAATGTAAATGTTCGATGTGTTTCCAAGCTGTAAACTAAAAACTCCACTTGTGTTTGTTGACAGTGCATTAGCGGGCCTACAACTCTAACAGGGATAGTGGTTTGTGTTTCGACATATACAGAAAAAGCCATGCTCAGGTCAGGTGGACTGTTGACAAGTGTAAAGAAAGTTTTATATTTTTATGTAGCGTTTATCTCAACTGCAGGTAAAAAAGAAAGTGTGTCTGGGCGTATGAGGTGGTGGAAAAAAGTAGACATGAACAAAGAAGCTCAAACCGTACTGCTACGAAAATAACATTGGCCAGAAATAAATAAAATACAGTGCAATATCTGGACTTGAACCAGGAATCTAGTTTTGGGTCAATGCTCAATCCAAAAAGCAACTAAATATAATACGTTTGAAGTCTTATTCGACACTAAAACGAACATAATCAATATGAATATGGTAAAACATACACCCTTATGATGTTTATGGCAAAATGCACATTATTCCAATTGTCCATAGATGTTCCTTTGCTTCTTCTTCTAGGTAATCCTGTCTGCTTTGTGTAACCACACCAGACCAGTGTTTAAAATAGTTTAAAAAGTGAATACCATCAAAATCTATTTATTAGGAAACTTTTCAATTCACCAGTAAAAAGCTAAAGAACATATTCATTGAAAAGTCTTAAGTCATCTGCTCCAAACTGCACCAAGGCTCTCTATAGTCATCATTTTGCTTGAGCTCCATAAAGTTTTACAACACCATTGTGCTCAAGTATCTCCTCCATCTCCTCTAATAGGAAACCAAACCATATCTTTACAACCACCAGTATATATGGAGTCTTTGAGATGGTTTAAGGCTTGATTGTGCGGCCAGTGGGAATCCCTCCCTTAGGTCAACAGAAGTAGTAGATTTTTTTCTTCTACAAGGTTTCTGTCTGTCGTAAACTGAGCGAGATTTTCGGATCAAAATAGATGAGCGTACATGGTAAATTAGGCCAGCCACTTTTGGGACGGCAAGAGCTGTTTACCAGGCCTTTTCTGCAATCTCAATCCACCTTTTATGCATGGAGTCATTGCAACATTCATGCCCTCCTGAATCATTTATCAGCAAAGATTTATTAAGAAACTCAGCTGCAGTGTTTCCGTTTGTGTTGTATTTTTCAGATGGGGGGATATCATGCACACGCACTGGGATAGACTGGAGAGATCGCGTCACATGCCCCACTGTTGAAACATATGTCAGCGTGGCTTTGGGGGGCAGTCCTGGTGATAATGTGGACCTCTCTCTGGTGGGGACTGTTTTGAGGTTTTTAGCATGTGCGAAAGATGATGGAGAGTGTGTTTGTATGGCCGCCCGCCTGAGGTATGTTCCATCTGTTCAATGTAGCGCTCACACCTCTCCCGTCTTCTCCTGTGTCTCTGTATGAGAGGAAAAACAGAGAGAGAATAAGGTTTATGTGTGTCTGCAGAAACATGATCAAGCCATTGCTCCAGTCGGAAAAGTGTGTTTCAATGTGCTAGCTGTCATACCTCATACATTATCAATTCAGAAGTCTTTTCTGAGATGCTTTCCACAGATAGTTAAAGGTTTTGTTTTCTGGCAGTGGTAGTAGTAGTATTTTTTCTACATTCATTCAGTCGTCATCTTAAATTATTTCAGAACATTTTTTTGTGTGTTGCAATGACCAAAGGGGTGAAGTGCAACATGTATTTTTCTGTCATTATAAAAGATAATGTAAGTAGTTTTCCAGTTTATTGATGGTTAAAGAAACAAAACAAGTATACAGATATTTCTCCCTTTGTTACATCTTGCATCAGCATGCGTTCATTGTAGCTGCATGCAGTTTCAGAAGAGCTTTTGTCAGACAGTGAAGTGAAACCACTCAAGCGCAGCCAATCAGAGTGCTGCATTTTTACTTACTTCTGGCTTGATAAGAAAATAAAACACTTGTGGCCTTATTTGTGTCACAAAGTCCTGCTTTTACAATATACTTTGGGGGGAAACACAACATTTGCTAATTTACGACAACAAAAAAGTGAGGGGACCCCCCCTTCAACAGTGTATATGCACTAAATAAATCTTAAACAAACCAAGTTCCAGTTCTAGAATAACTAATTGACCTTTAGTGGCTATAGTCAACACATTTGCCCTTGTCTCACAATATTTTTAATATTTTCGGGGAATTTATACAAGTTTATCCCTAATCCATACCAAATCCAATGTTTTGTAATGTCCTCAAGTTAAAACTAAAATATTTCATCTGTTACAGTCAAACTATTTGTTATCTTATTAATATTATTATAATTATTATTTTCATTAACTCCCAAAAACGTCCCTCGTTTAATTATTGTCTTTTTCTTGCAACGTTTAAACAAAATACAAACAAAATAGTCGAGACTGGAAGAGACAACAAGTTCCCAGTTCAAGAATAACTAACATTTGCCACTAGATTGACCCCTTGTGGCTATAGTTAATACTTTCGCCATGTCTTGCATTATTATTGGTTTTTTTTTCTTCTTCAGATTTACATGCATTTTTCTCTAATCCATACCAAAACCAATAGGTCGTCTATTCTTATTTAAGTTACATTCACACTTGCAGATTCACAACATCAAAATTGGGATCAAGGACTAAACCTGAAACTATATCAGGACTAAACAATGACCGCTCAAAACAAGTCCGCTCAAATCAAGACTAAAATGGGCTCAATTTAAGGCCAAATAATGATAAGTGTGAAGGCACCCTTAATGTCCTCTATTTCAAACTAAAACATTTGATCTTTTTGTCAAACTATTCCTCATCTTCTTCTTTTCTCTCACATTTCCCCTCACTATGGTTATTTTGTGACCTTTTCCACATCCCTGAACCTCCACACTCCATCTGCACCTGTGTTGTTTAAGCCATATTCCAAACATTTGACTCTAAAGGTGTGTGGGGGATGACTGTATAGGCCGATGAGCACACACAAGTTGTTGTTTTAGCACTGTGCAGGGAGCTGTTTACTGAGGCGTTGAATAATTGATGAGGGCAACAAGGAGCAGCATCTGTGACCTGAGAGAAAATTGTTGGCGTTTTTTGCAAAGTCAGTAGCTTTTCTTTCACTGTGAGGCTATACGGGAGTCTGTTGTTTATAGGAATAGGTTAAAGCTATACTTCTCTGTTGAATGGTGAATATAAGCTACTTTCCCAAAATGTTTTCTGAGACTTTTGTGTATGTGTTCACTCTGTAATGTTGAGGGAGAGTTTTAGTGTCTTCTAGGATTCGTACAGACACACAGCAAGCCATGTTCAAGTTGAATGTCCACCTCCAACACCTTACAATAGCTAACATGGTCTGTTTCATCAGAAAACACAGAAAGACAGGTGCATCACAAAAATAGTAAGCAGAAATCAATTGTCAAATCATTTCTGAACTTTGAAAAAGATGATTCTGAAATGTTGTAGAACAAAAAATATTCTATGACACCAACATATTCAAAAAATGTTGGGACTAGAACAACACTAGAATTGAATCAATTGTAATATAATTTGAAATGTCATAAGAGATTTTTTTTTTGGGATGCACCTGTCTAGACTTCAGTCAAAACATGCTCTTCTTCTTTACAAAGAACTTGCAATATCTGTCTCTATCACAAATGTATCTATAGGCTACGAATGCACCAATGAAGTTCCTTTGTTTCTTTTCCACAGTATTATCAGATGAATATTATGATATAAGGATTTTTCTTGCTTGGGAAAATCATTGCACACTGACTGTTAACTACTTTATTCTCTGAAACTATGTGTGTACAAACTGCCATTGTTTCCTGTTGTAAAAATGGTGTTTTCCTGATCCTTTTGTTCTGGTGCTGTTGTTGATGTACAGTTTTAGACCTAGCTCCAGTTTTAAAGATAAATCTGGAGGCATCTGGTTTCAAACTGAAAATAAAGACTTTTTGGCAGCTGTTTGTTAGCCGCTTGTGTCATTGTGTCTTTTCTTCATCTCTGCTTCACTGATCACTAATTATCTTCTTACATTCACAAACTCTGAGGATTTCTTATCATAAGTTCAGCCACGTGACACAATTAAAATCAATATTTGTTGAATGGGGTTTACTCTGGGTGCAATTTGAAGTCACTAGAGCAAAAAGAAAAGTTTTTTTTTTTGTAGATTGAGGGTAAGGGACTATGATGAATAGTTATAATATGCCTCAGCCTCAAGTTAGTAAACCAGCCAACCAAAAAACACTCAACTGCAATCATCATTAATACTGAAATATTTGTACTTAAGTAAACCACACTCTATTGATGAATCCTGTCTCAACTCATAAAAGCTGCATGTGCAAGGATCCAGCCTACACCATCGACATTATATTCCAAGTGCTCAAAACAAAGAGCATCTTCTTGTGTGCCATTGTCCCCTCTGTTTGCAGGGAGGGGGTTGGAATTTCTCAGTCAATTCCAACGCACGTCACCAATTATAAATATGCAAATTATCTATATGCACAGAGCTGGATTGTACATAGATTTGGCATTTACTCAGTGATGCTAAAATACCCCATTTCCCGCAAAAAACAAAGCTGTCTAATTCATGGTCTAAAACAATTGTTTAGAAACTGCCTTTGCTCTGCTGTGCCCAATGACAAAAAAAATAAATGAAGAAAATTGTGTATCACAGTAAAAGAAAAGTCTAGGTTAAAAAGTTTGTAAAACACTAATCTTTTCTTTATGTTAAAGCTTTAAAACTACTCACTCTTTATGGCATCATTGACAACGACACATCGACATCCCAGCATCTGTTCTTGGCTGCCCTCCTGTGTTCAAATTGTGAACTGCAGCATGCAAAAATTAATCCGGTTAATTTTGTCCCTAAATGAATAAATAAAAAGTCACCAATGAAAAGAATTAAAGAGTGTAAGGTGTGATATATTGCCGAATAATCACATATTGCAAATTAGACAGACAACGCCATCATGTTTTAAATGTTTTTAATTAGTGTAAATTCCACAATATGCCCCTTATATGAGCATTCCTGTACCATAAATTCGTTTGTGTTATGTTTCCGCTTCATTGTGCTTCAGAATTAATTAGTATTTTGTACAGGAACGATTGTACCATAAAACTCAAATAAAAAATATTGTTATCATGCATGTTTTATTTTTAGAAAACACAAATTAATCATCAACTCTTGTTTACATGAGGCTTGGTTCCTTTTCCCATTTGGCAGCTGGATTGAGCTGTATTGTTCTGCGCAGTATTTAATTGGTCAGTTCGTCAAAGCTCCATCATTATGGCCTCATATTGATCTCTTGGTTCAATAAAACTATTTATTCTCTACACATACATGGCCAGCTATAGAGTATGGCATTACAGTCTATCTTTGAACATGGAAACATCATTGGCCGGCTGTTGTATTCTTCTGTAAGTGTTCCCTCGCTGACAGAAACAATGAAGACTAGTTCAAATATTGACTGTGGTGGAGACATATTTATTTCACTCTCTCCTGGTCAAGGCTCAGGCCCCTCTGTGTTTGCTCTGCTCCTGCCTTCTGCTGATGCTGCTGGTTTTTCTGGTACTACCTCAGCACGCGATCACCTTTCTGTCACTCTTTCGACAAGGGAAAAAAATGATAGCTTTTCAAACCAGATTTTATTCCCAGCCTTGTGTGTTAAAGTGCAACACTACATATGACACAAAGAAAGACATTCATACTTTGGATACAGTGTTAATTATGGTAATGTTGTAATAGCCCTCTGAGAAAAGCACAAAACCAACCTACAACATCAGCACCAATCACGTGTGTTGCCTTAAACAAAACAGTCCTGAAATGTGTGCACTTTTTTAGATTTAACATGTAGGAATCATCCTTACACCAGACCAGATTGATGCATATTTGAACTTTTACCACCTTATGTTAAATAAAGTAAACATTTCCTGTCAAAAACATAATAGGAACAAAGGGTTGGCATTGACAAAGCTCTAACAAAGGCGAGAATACAACAATATGTCCAAACACACATGATGACGCACATGCTCCCATCACACACATTAGGTTCACTCTTAGGTTTTCGAGGAGTCATTGGCCTCTATGACAAAGGAGGCTGGCACACACCGGAGAAAAAGGGGCACTTGTTGGCTGTCTGGGGGTCAAGGGTCAAGTGGCCGGGGTATTCAGGGGTCAGGGGTCACAGGGGCATGGGCAGGTCTCAGTTCATTGGCGTCTCCCCTTCAGTCGTGGGTTCAGGCTGACTCAACAAAGACTCTGTGGTTGTGCTGCTACCGTCCAGGTTGGCCGGTTCATTGGGCGAAGCAGCAGGAGTCATTTTAGTCTGGAGAAAGAAACATTTAGGGAATTCAACTTTAGTATTTGTGTAATGTTTCAAATCAAAATATTTCAAGCGGATGTGTTTGGTCCTTTCGGACTTCAGCAATGAAATATAGACCATGTAGTCTACCAACTGTGTCTTAATCTAGAGTAATATTTAGCGCAATGAAGGACAAATTGCTTGTCCCTTACCCCATCAGATTTAACAATATCTGTAACTATTGTACCATAACTATAAAACCTTGGTAAACTGTGACTGGCCAAACCCACAAAAAATGTTACTTTGATTGAAACACAGGTATTTCATTTGTAGTTTTCATCCACAGGTATTTCCAGTTATTACTTTTCACGGTGCTAGATGTTTACTATTTAGTATTCTCTTTTACTTTACAAAATTGACTTGATTGAGTATATCTTAAATGCACAATTACTAGGGCTAAAATAACTTTGTGTGGCATGCTGAACATGTACCATATAAAGACAAAAGCACAGGAGGAATTTACCTTATAAAAGATGACCAGGACCAACACAATGGAACAAATTCTAGAAATTTCCTGTGTACATTCCTGTTGCATAGTTGCCGTTATCTGGCTTCATGTGCAGCCAAATCCATTTTCCTTAGACTCCCAACTGCTTCATCTTAACACAGTGAGTGCACTTACCTTTAGAGTCTCCACTTTCTCCTCAAATGACTTGAAGCCTGTCGTGTTCCTGGGGACAAACACAGACATATTCACACAGATATATCGTTGGCAGAGCTTGATAAAAGGAAAAAGCAAAGCGTTGGTGGCAATTGTGTCTTTCCAGGTCACGTTGTTACCCGATACACAACAGATATACTAGACTTTTGAGGTGAGTTCATTCTTTTCCAGTGAATTGAGAATGTCCCGTGAGGAGTGTTTGAAACTCAAAAGCCACCAGACATTCACACAAAATAAAGCGAAGCAACTAAAAAAGCCACCCAAAGTCTTCCAAATGAACCGTTTCTGAAATTGGGTGTCATCTTCTTCAGCCCATATCTTGTTTTGTGGGACTAGATTTGAGGCAGAGACGTGTGAGCTTGACGATGCAAGGGTCTGGGTGTGAAAGATTATGAAAGCTGCCCCTTCACTGATAGCTGCTAATGTGGCTACAGCCTGTCACACACTGTGGTACACGTGGGTCATTTTCCTATAGTATATATGTATAATATAGCTTAGGTTCTGGCTGCCCAGAATCCAGAGTGACTGTATCAAAATAGTCATTGGGTATATTTAGTGTCTGTTTCAAAAAATTTAAAAATTAGTCATTGGGTATAGTTAGTATCTGTGTGTGTGTGTGTGTGTATATATATATACACACTGAATTATCTTGTATATTTATTATTATAAATATATACACACACTGAATTATCTTGTATATTATATATATACAAGAACAAAAAAAGTTGGATTTCATAAAGCTAGACTACATGTTATTATTACATATTATAGGCAGTGCAAGGATGATAAATGATTGCTCAAAGCCTGTGCATGAAGTAGAAAAACTTACCTCATCACTGGCATACTAGCCGAGTGCTGTATTGAGCGCATGCTATCCGAAAGCATTATGGAGAAGAAAGAGGGGTTAGTGCGAGAAAAAGAGACAGAGAAGGCAGACAAATTCGTACTCTGTGTATGCGCCCTTATTTATTTTACCACACATTGAATGAGAGCAAATAAATCCTACTTTATCCCATTAAGATTGATTGTGTAGTAACTCAGTGGGTGTGTGTTAATCCTGTGTATTACGGGGGAAATCTTGTCTTCAAGCACGCAGCAGAAGAATATATGCACACACACACATATTTAAACCGTTTGACCCCTACGCTCCTGCCCGCCCCCTCCTCAGCCCCCCACACCAGACCTGGCACTGAGCCTCATCCGTGAGGGTGCATTTCTCAGCACACTGCAGCTTTCAGGGGCCTAATAATCTTGTTTGCAGCTCAGTAATCCAGAGAGAAGGAGGATGACAGGAGAAAAGACAGATTAGGACCTGGGGGGTAGGAGGGGGCCGGGGTCAACGCGGGGCACGTCCCAAAGTGAACAGTCGCTTGTGAGTCTCTCAAAATCCTTATGACATAGAGCACTTTACAGTTATTAATAGTCAACTGTAAATGTAAAGGTCATAAGAGAACAAAACTCAACTGCTGTAAGTAAGCCATGATGATGCTGTTTAAGGACTTAATTTATTGGCTGATTCAATTGCATATATTGATCAAAGAAAAAAGTATAATGACTGTAGTAATAACTGTAATAAAAAGTTACATACTGATCAACACACTTAGATACATTTCTGATTCCCCATCTTACTAGATTTTGAGCAAGAAGTCATGTATAATGCAATGCATAATTACAAGAAGCTGTCATGGTTCTGAATTTCAGATGACAGACTGGCTTTGAGGTTAAAGGTGCTCCTTATTATGCCACATTTGGCAGCTTGACTCCTGTCATGTCAGTAGAGCAGAGTATTCCCCGTCAAATGTTTAAGAGTGTGCTTCCTGACAGGTAAGGCGGAATAGCTGAATTTGTATTCAGTGTTCAGAGCATCGTGTTTCCTTAGTATCTCTCCCTTACATGTGTCAGGTGCGGCTGGGGCTCACCTGACGTCCTCGAGCTTGCGGCTGATGGCTGAGCCCACAGTGGAGAAGGCGGCTGTGGCCTTCAGACTGGCCTGAGACAGAGTTTCAGACGTCCTTCTATAGCTGAAGGGACACATAGGAGGATATGAGCAGCATGACAAGAGACGATAGATTAAAGTGGAGAGACGAGGTCTGCTGCTAACATCAACGTCTTCATTCATTTTAACGTGCCCTGAAGATACTGTTCATTTCCTGCAATGTAAAGCATGTAGATCTGTTTTACAGCTGACACAGGTGGCTTGTCAAGAGCACTGACATCTTTTGTCTCAGGGACAGGGGACAGAAAGGGATCTGCAGCGGGGAATACAGCCTAGTGCCAATTTTAATGCAATTAATTAAAGACAAGATGAATAATTAAGACACAGGTTTGATGGATGTACTTACGCATTGGAGGTGGTGACCTCCTGCCAGGTTTTAGTGATGTTCTGCTTGATTTCATTGAGAGGTGTAATCCCCAACTTCCTCTTTATGTCTGCTACCTGTTTCTCTTTGGCTGCCAACACTTGTGACAATGTCTGGATCTCATCTTCAACCTAAGGACAAAAATGAATATAGTCCCCTCAAATCAACTGGTAAAATGACTTAAAGCAACTAAGTCAGACAGCTACAATGTGACCACAATTACATTTGTTTTGACATATCACTTTTATATTTAACTTCACTTCTCAAATCAAAACGATAATAGTGTTTTGATACATCTCTCCTCCTCCATATTTGTGGTACTTATCGATTACAGGAAGTCTGACTGGTGAAACTCGACCTTTGCATTCCCCTTGACCTTTGTCCTGACCTTAAGCAGCTCCTCCTGCAGCTCCTGTCTCTCCTCCTCTGTCATGGCCGGCGGCGGGATTGGGGCCCCAACGCTCGTCACTGCATCCTCTCCCACTTCAGGAGCCGAGTCTGTGAGCAGCTGTGGACCTACAACAGAAGAGACCACAAAGGCACTCAAAATCCATTCTGGGACAGCCATGTTTGAACCGTTATTTTTGGACAACATCTTTTGTAGATTATCTTGTGTCAGGGTTCAAACGCCCGGCTAAAGTTGACGGTCAAAACGAGATCTGTCACACCATAAGGGGATGTTTACACAGAGGGTATAAGGGCTATCAGAAGCAGAAGCACAAAAGTAAGGATGCTAAAAGATGCTGTTTGATGCTAGGTGTGCGTCACGAGGGACTTGCTTTTTATCTTCCAACACAGCAGCCATCATGCACCTTTCCCATCTCTCACACATCTTATTTCCACGCAGCAGCACAGTAGGAGCGGCGCATCAATAATACTAAGAAGTTTTCTTGATGGAGACATCCTGGTCTCGACAGCGTGAGAGCCAAAGGGTTGTAAGGATCTGCCACTCAAACGGACAAAAGTGGAAATGAAAAAGGGGCTACACAAGTGTTCCTATCAAGGCGTTTCTCTTGGTATGATCGGATCTGGGTTTTAAAACGAATTCAAAAGCGGCTGGTGAAAATAACAGAAGCTGAAGATAAAAAGAGGAAACAGAAGAAGTGAATAAAACACAATGAGAGGAAGGAGGTCAGAGGAACTGTTGAAAAATACATCTCACACATGGTCCAATGTCAGCTATAGGTAAACAGGCACACTGGCACTGGCTTTGTGGAGAAAAGGTAACCTCAGCATACCTCTACATATATTGCTGATAAACAGTTGTTTACTTTAAATCCTCTTTGCATAAGCTATGCCTAGAACCAGCTCTTCTTCATGGGTCCCATTTAAACAGACATTTCACAATGTATTACTTCCGTTAATAGAAATATTATAAACACATTACCATTATGTACACTTCATTGCTCTCAATAACACACTTGCTTTCACAATTGAATGATGTTTAATGCCGTTTAATTTCTAAGCAGTAATCTTGTGTAAATACATTTGTCCTACCATTTATGTCTGTATAAAATCACTAGTGAGTACTATTGTATTATTTTGCCAATGTTTTAAAAGTAAAATGATTATGGCAACAAGATTTTGAAAAAAAAAAATCTAATTTGGACTGAGATTTGCGATGTCTATTAAAAAAGTAATATTCTGTTCAGAGTCCACATTTTGTCCTGCCCAAAAATCATTACAATAGTTCAGTGAATGTGTAAAGTTAGCCAATAAGCTTGAGCGATGAGTTTGTACAATTTGTGCACAAATGTACATTGCACCACACAGAAGATTGTGTATCAATGGCATTAGTCTGACTTTGTGTAAGATGTAACTTCCTACTTCTTTCCAAATACTTGGCATCCATTTACTTTCATGTCCCAACAAAGCAGTTGCAAAATTTCAAAACATTTTGACTGAGACAGATAGGCATTTGGGGATGACGGAAATAGCTGTTCACAAGACTGAACTCTCCCACAAAGAAAATAGAATTTAGATCTAATTGTTTAAAGAACTCAAAACAGTAAAGTACTTGAGTCTCAAAATCAGTTAATTTGAGAGCTGGGCCTGGGCATTAGCGGCCTGTATGATAATTAATGTCATGGGAATAACGAGCGGATTGGACGCCACAAGAGCCAACATTTATCTGTCAGAACATGCTCAAGTGAAACATCCCACTGGAAATCAGAGTCTGCGTTTTACTGAGAAAAATCAAGATGTGCGCCTCAACAAGTGAGGGGAAAAAATACAAAGAAATGTGGCTTCCTTGAAAACTCATTGTCCCTGTGTGCAGTTACAAAAGCCTGGGCACATCCCTGAAAACTGCTTGTCTTGTCTTACATGTGCCCTCTACTCCTGTTACTGAAATGCAGCAAATACCTCAGTGCATCCTGTACACTGCAAAGTCTAACATTAGGTTTAGGTTTCCAACAGTTAGCATGACAAGATGTTCACTTTGTAACTATTAAACTTGAATAATAAACCACTTAAAACTAACATGTCCAGCTTCGGAACCGCCACAGCATGACAAGACTGTCAAATGTGCAACAGCTAATTAAAATGTAAAACCGCAGACTACACGAAAAGCTACATCCTGAACATGTTTGGAAGCTAACTGCCACATAATTATCTTGGTGTAAAACCCAAAAGACAATGTAGGTCAAGGGTCAAACCAACTATTTTAAGGATCGACTTGTAAGGAACTGTCTGACACTTACAAAACATATCATCAGTTTTGGATAGAAACATATAAACATAAACAATGAATAATATCTTAACGGTGGACAATACATTGACATTTAGATAATATCATGAATGTTGTTTTGAAGATATGCTAAATTTGAATATTGAGTTTATCGTTTATAGTAAAAATGCTGCAAAATAGCTGATTAAAAATAAAAGTGGGAAATGGTTATGTTTCAAATAAGGTGATCTTTCTGCACTTTTGTGATTCATTTTTCACATTTGTATGATTAAACCTTGAGTTAAGTTATCATCATTTATAATTTACTTTATTTGAACATTTTAAAAGGGAAGAAGAAAAATAGCACAGACAAATTTCAATACCAAAAAACACATTCAAAACTTCTAAAATTACCAAATAAGACAATTTAAGACAATAACAGGTTTAAAGACATGTTTTACTACATTTCTATTGGACTGACATAATATCGTCTGACTGTTGTGATCGGGATGAAAAAAACTCAGATCAATGTCACCCACCCTTAATTATTGTGAGTTAAAAAACAACAGTCTGCGTGAAGGCTAACTTAACAGCAGAAAACCTATCACCATGTAAGGCTTATATACTTTGATTTTAAAGGCTGTCAGACAACACCATGTGACAGTTTGATCATTGTTCTGTGAAACATTAAAACACAAACCACTTTAAACAGATCACAATCAAATGATGTAATGCATCAGGTCAACAGGTCTTCATTATGACTAAGAACGTCACAATGTCATCACTATTTAACAATTATTCACAATCACTAAGACCAATAAAAGTGACATTTTTCGTTTTCTTATCATCTGTTCCTCAAGTTTGTGCCCAGCTTTAAAGTTAAAGTGACAAAAGTCATATTTAGATTATATTTTTGGATCATAGATTTCATTAACAAGACTACAAAACTGTCAAACTGTGATTGTTATTATTTTTTAGGTCTTAGTAATCGCGATTATCGATTAACCGAATAAACCCATTGGAATAAGGCGAAAATGATCCGCTGAATGATGCCTAAAGTGAAGATGACATTTGCTCCCTCCCCTTAAACTCATGCCCAACCACACTCTGCGCCCTCTCTGCCATGCGCCTCACCTCGGGTCTTGGATGCGGGCGAGCTGGGCGGCGTGTCGCTGTAGGCCGGTGACAGATACAGGTAACTGGTGTTGACTCCTTGTTCAAAATCGAAAGGAGACTGGTACTCCTCCAGCGGCTCCATTTCTACAGCTGTCACTGCCTTCGAGACAAACACACACCGCCTCCTAAACCACACGACTACCTCCGCACCCCCGGCACTGTCCTGATTGACTGCATGTGATCCAGGAAAGTCCTCTCTGTGCTGCTCCTCTCACCGTAGACACTTAGTTGTAGTTTTGCGCTCGGGAAGTCATCTTTCTCTGCGTTAATAAGTTACCATTGTCTTGAACCAGCTGTCCCAAAGGTCGCTCCTGTATCCATTCACACCGTGCCACTGATATTGCGTGACACTGAATACTTTCTCAGGTCTCTCTCTGTATCAATTCCCTCCCTCTTTGCTTTCTTCCATCATCAACGTGTCATTCAAGAAGAAGAAATGAAAAAAAAAAAAAAAAAAAAGGGTCCCGTTTGGCCGGAGCGTTCACGTGACAAAAGTGATGGACCAGAAGGGGTGAGGGAGACGAGATGAAAAGCGGTGTAATCTGCGCTGGCCCAGATTACAGCCCGGCGCTAATCCACAGGAGGCAGCGGCAGCAGTAATAGTCGTCAGTCAGAATGGAGGAGACAAGAGAGGATGCCCAGGGCCAAGACTGTTGTGTGAGGGAAAGTGGTCTTTGGTGCGCAAACATGCATGGGTAATTTGTGGCGAGCTGAAGATATGTAGTATAAAAATATTAGGCTAAAAACTGATTGAAAAAGTAAAAAAAAAAAATTAACCTCCAATAATAACATCAAGGACAGTTATAATATATTCAATTATGATTAAGAGACTCAATACTAGCTACAGATTTCTATATCACGTTGAGAACATAAATGCTGTTTTTTAGACAATTTTTATTTTCAACAAAAAAAAGTTAAATTAATATTACCATGTAGTCTTTAGATCTGATAAAAATTAAGATCATGTTTCAAAAAGATACAATTTTGCCCTGTTTATGAGATTTTTTTTTTAACTATGCCAATGGTTGCCCAAAAGACAATCTAATATTGATTTTGACAGTTGCCACGGCAGCACGTTAAAGTACAAAAGGGAGAACTGCATACAAACCACGGCCCTTTTTAGTTTCAATACTCCCAATAATTACATTACTGTTATGCAATATGACACTGAAGGCTGGGAAGTTTCAGAGAAAGTTGCAATTTAGACTCTGAGTTTCTACACAATATGACATTAAACATTGTACCTTGACATTTGAATATTATTACAGTTACAGTTCTAAACCACACATTTAAAAGTCTGTGTATGATTCAGTAAAAAAGACAAAAAAAGACCTTCTTGTTTTTATTATTAATGGAGATGTTATTGCTTTGCCAGGAATTCCCACAATATGGCATTAAACTTATCTCCATTAAACTTATCTCCATGGAGACAAGCTGGTGATGCTACAGGAATACGTTACAGGTCAGATCTGTGGAGAGATGACCCCACTCATAGAGAGAATGTATGTTTTAAGTTGTTTATTTGTTAATAAAGATTAAGATAAGTGCGAAACTTTGGGACATTTCAGGAGAAATACGGTAATAATAGACACAAGCAGGTACTAAGGAAATACTGCTAAATGGCCAGATATAAACAGAATAACACTTTTTCAATACGAATCTTGCTTCAAAACATGATCACAGGATAATTGAATGGATGACTTAGTATTTTCAACTGACTAACTCTAGTGTGGGGGTGGACTTATTTGTATATAAAACAAAGAAGTATTTTTTGTTTTTACAACAAATAAATATATCTTCAATATCTAAAGATTTTTTTTAATTCTTTTTTTTTCTTTTTTCCTGATATTCTGACATCCTCGCAGTTTTAATATTTTTAATATTTGCTTAATTTAGAGTGTTTTATCAATAGTTTTTTTTTTTGTATAATTTCTTGGTTAGAACTACTGCAATTAAATGTTAGACCTGGTTTATCCCTAGTTTGGAATAGCCCCATTATAAATGGGATTTATGGACCTCACAGAGCTATATTTTTTTCTGACGGTACATAGTAAGAAACGTTTGAGAACCTGCTGCTCTAGATCAGTCAAGAGGGTCACCAGATGATCACAACATATAGGTGGGTGCTATGGCAAAAGATTTATATCACAGTTTCTTGGAGCCAGAACACAATTTAGATTTTATTATCAATCATGTAAACCTTGTATGTTACATTTAAAAGCAATCTTTAAATAGTAACTAGATCCACCTGCTTTTTCTGAAGGTTCACACGTCACTATGATTGATTAAATCCGTCACCCAGAGCCTAACAATACCCCGACAGGAGGAGTGGGTGAGAAAAGTGTTTGAGCAGACAGTGGCATTAAATAGAGAAACAGAGACTCACGATATGAGAAAAACAGAGGATTGTCACAGGGATGACGTCATAATTCAGTTTTGATTACCGTATTGCCCAGCCCTAGCGCAATATATTTAAATGATGACGAACTGTATTTTATGTATCTTTAAATTGTCATTTCAACATCATTTGGTGAAATTAGGTACAATAATACAAACAATTCAAACAATCAATATAAAGCCTGATGTTACATGTTTCTTCTGTTTGATTTATTACCTGTATCGATTGATCCGGGGTTCAGACCTCAATAGTCCCCTGCACTGGAGTAAGACTAACACCAAAGGGTTTAAGACAACAGTGCTCAGCAAACTTTGTGATGTTTATAACAGAAATCATTAGGCGCTCAATGGAAAACTTTTGTAATTATATTAGAAAAAGAAAAATATACTGCATCATTAGGGCTGTGCAATTAATCAAATCAAGATCCAATTATTTCAAATCGTCAATGATCAGCTGTTTTTGTGTGTTTTTTTGTTTGACCAGGTCTACAGCCAATCCTCTGAGGTTTACACCGTGAAGGAGTAAATTGGATTACCGGTATTCATTTGTGTTTATTGGCACCTAAAAATGTGCTTATGAGCTCAAAATGAATGCTGAAAGCAATTTTATCTGTTTTAATAAGAAAAACTGAAATTGAAAAATTGGGATTGATCCATGTGAGGAGATTAAAATAGATTGTGATGCCATATCGCCCAGCCATGTATCATTATAAACAATATGCATCTCAATAGATTTATTTTTATTTTGAAACAGAAGTCTGCTCGATATCCACTGCCGATCAACAGACATTTTCAAACTGCTTAATAACCCACAGCAGGACTTTAATTACCTTCCTATCCATGGCATACTGTGTCACATGATGATCTAAAACAAGAATCATGAGACAGAGAACACTGTCCATGCAGCCGCACACTTCCCATCCTGCATGGGAAATAAACACGCAAACAACAGGTTCTGTTTGGTGTGAGACAAATGTGTTAAAGGAGCTCAACCAAACTTTCATTTGAATGCAGATTAACAGGGAACAGAACAGCTAAAGGACATCAAATACAGGCTATTAAATAATGTGGCTTTATTTATAACAAAAGCTCTATGCCTTCAAAAACAACAGGCAAGTAACAGAAGAACACCCGGTCTGTCTAAAGAGTGAGGAAAATCCCAGCCAACAGCACAATCAGTGCTCTCTTTGACCCTGAACAGCTCTTATTTTATTTATAGATTTTTCTAAATGCATCTTTTGTCATACCTGACTATTTGTTTTATGCCAATATTTATGCCAGTGATGTTTGTGATGTTTGCAATGTTACAATCAAGAAATAAAAACGTCAACTACAGGATTTGACCTATTGTGCATGTTTTGGGTTGATGAAGGAAACCGGAGAGCCTGGAAGAAACCACACGAAGAGGAATACTCAAGCTCTGCACAGAAAGGCCCAGGCAGCGGGTGTCGAATCGGGAACCCTCTTGCTGTGAAGCGCGTGTTCTAGTCATTTAAACACTATACCAGCGCAAATGAAGACAGAAATACAACACTAGAAAGTTGTGAAGAAGAGTAACTTCTGATTCAATAATCACTCAAACCACTGGACTTCTAGTTATTCAGCTTGCTGGGATGTTTTAAAATGTTCTAATTTTTTCAGTTCAGTTCACTTTGAGATAACGTTTTTTAAGCAGAACATAGAAAGTGAAGATGGTCTAATGTCCAGAAGGATTTAGGGCAGCACTGTAATTTTAACATTTAGACGAGATGACTCCTATAAGGTTTGATTCTGTCCTGATTATTTCCATATTTGCAGCACAAACAACATACAGGCCTGACTCGCTCTGACCTCAGCTGAATGCTGCCACTTGTGTCTAGTACAAATCTAATTTCTGTCCACTTATGTTGAATCTCGTTCCAGGAAAATCAACATGGAGGGATTAAGGATTTCATTTTCACAAAATTTAATCTGAATTAGAGTCAATTTTCAAATCAGCGTTATGAATTCTAACTTTTATTTCAAATGTTATGCATATTGAGGCAGACAGTAAGTCTATAGTTGCTTGGGAAAGCATCAGCTAATGCTTCCAGTTAATTAGATTACCTGCAGAAATAACTCCTCTATATTAAATGATTGACATTCTTTACATTATTTATACTGAGCATGTCTTTACACAACTGATAAGTAGGTTTTCAAACAGTCAAACTGTTCTACCAGACTGTTAGGACATAAGTCAAATGTAAATCAATAAGTCCTGGAATGTGAGGATAGATCAGGCCCGCTTCAATCAGGGGCTCAAAGAGGAACTGTGGTCACAGGACAAGTTGCCCCTCACTGCTCTGATTAAGGCTCTGTTTTTCTGCCTAATCACAAGTGTAAACTATCAGACAGATGACAAGTGTTGACAAGAATGGGCTTGGTCCCAGTGCTTTCCTCACAAGTAACGCCCGCTAACTTCAGGGCAGGGAAAAATGTATGTTGAGTATTCACAAACATTGACAAATCACCCAGGGAGAGGCATAGAGTCTCTTTCATTTGACAATATAAGTTGAGAGAAACTTGCCCATGAATGGAAAAGATGAAAACTGAAGGGAGGGAAGTGGTGCTGATGACTGTGCAGCATGACAGGAAATGTGTGTATTAGAGTTAAAAAAGAAGCACCTTATCGGTCGACCTTCTATTGCCAAACAGTCTACAAAAAACAAAACCAGATGAAAGGATTATGTTACTTTAGAGTATTTGCTCAATAAACTACTGCAATAGGTGTGTGCTTTGAAGAACTGGAACAGCAGCAGTGGTGTTATTATAACCAAAGCTATAGGCCTACAAGCTCAGGTGCACAAGCTAAAGCTACCCACATTTCAAGAAGCTTTCAATTCAACTTTTCTATTAGCCTAATAGCCCACATTACAACAGAAATACAGCCTAAAATGCCAACGCAAGCAAGAATTCTGTTCACTGATTATGGCAATAAACCCTTTTCTGATTCTGAAAATGATTGATTAGACCAGGGACTTTCTCATTACTCAGAATACATCAAATTATTTAGCATAGGCTCACGTGCCTTGTTATTATAACAGTATTTTCTTTATAAAAGAAGGCAGGACTAAATCACCACATATCCTACATCAGCTGGAGTTCCATATGGTCTGATCTCCCTCACAATGCAATGAGTTTGGTAACTTTTAAGCAAAAGTTATTTTCAGTCATTGAAAGACAATCAAATCCATGAATGAGTGTGTTACCTTTATCTGCCTCCTCCATGGTGCAATGAGGGCAGTTTGTGAAGTTTCTCTGAAGTTTATGTCCAGGACGCAGGTTGTCCTTTTACTGCGACAGATCTTCCTGTTCACACAGCTCGTGCCGCTGGTTGCCAGGCAGCTCGACGTGAGGGGTGGGGTTCGATTTTACGTCATTACGTTGCAGTGTAAACACAAGCAAGCACGTGGATCAAGTTTTACAGGGTCATCAACAGCAAAGGCGGATGACAAGCTATATTTGTGTTCAGTCTGATGATAATCACTCATAAGAGCACTGTATACCACAATGTATGTTTACTGACCAGTTAGAATGTAAAATAATACGAGGCGTAAGGTCATATGGCTATTTTGGCCTTTAGGGTAAACAAACTATAATACTTGGCTAATAAATATGGCATATTATTCAATTCATGTACAAATAATCGATGCGGCTCTACTTTAAAGCCCATGAAGGTGACAACTATTTGTGGTATTGATATCACTATTTTACATTAATAAAGCTATAGTTTGGCTTCAAAGTATTCTCTTGAAGCCTGTATATGCATACTTTAGTTGACAATTAGGTTAATGTTGATGTGAAACTAATGTGCCAAATATTTGTCATCATTTAATGGTTTCAAACGTATTTCTTTGAATTACATATTTTGTCACTGTATAACTGAGATACCTTGTTATAGCAATAAAGCTCTTTTGAGCTGTTAATTGAGTATCATCAATAAACGTAGATATTTCAACCTTGTGCAACTTCCACCAAACAAATGCATCCCATGACAGGAAAGACTGCCATCTACTGGACTTACTGTAAATTAATATAGATATACGTGCAACCCTATATTCGATTCATTTGTAAATGAGCTTTCTGTTTATTTATACACAAACCATGCCATTTGCTTTGGTGATTTTGAAAAATGGCTTCTGTCTAATAGATAGCATAGTGGCAACTCTATTAATAAGTTATTACAAAGGCAGTTTTAGCATGCCAAAACAAAATAAAAAATAAAAGGATAAAACTAGCTTGAAGGATTAATGATGTAGAGACCTGCCCCGAGTCTATTTGTAACATTGTGTTAATTAAATAAAATTTTTTGCTTTGACATTTTAATTTTAAAAGTATTTTAATATTACAACCCCATAATAATCGTATTCAAAACAGGCGCAGTTGGGGGTTTTGGGTCATAACTGAGCGCAGCTCACTGTCACGGAAGCCCCGATGTATTATAGCACAGTGTTACACGGGGAGCAGTCGGTGTAATGACCATAATACAAGGAAACGGCCACAGATGAAGGGCATACGGGAAATGGGTGCAGCTTTAGAACACACAAACCCAGATGAACAGCAGCACCCCCATCTTCCTTTAAAAGCCGCCCCCTCCCTCCGTCCCAGCCCCCCTGTCCCTGGTCGAGGTGCATTGTGGGGAGGAAAGTCGCTGCCATTCGACCTCTGCGGGGCCTGCGCGGACGCAGCGAGAACCCTCAAATTCATTATGCCTTTAAAACCTTTATTTATTTCCGCATAACCTACATACTCTCGCCGGGAGGGCCACAGCGGAGAAACGACACGACGACTGGCCGTCCCCTTCGGAAAATATATAGTTTACAGTTAAATTATTAGTTTTGGAGGCGTGTAGTGTCAGGAAAGTGCAGTTTGACATTTATTTGAGGTAAAAATGTCCGGGGAAAGAAACCGCAGGTCGCTGGCTTTCCGAGGAGGTGGAATGGCCGCGTTTGCGGGGTCCGGTGGCATCGGTAACAGCTGGGAGGCCCTGGGCTGTCAAGACCGACATCTGAACGGGACCAGGCCGGACCAAGAGGAGGACGGGGACCTGGGGACTAAAGGACCGTCACAGAAGAGAGTGGAGGGAGGCAGCACGGAGCCCGAAGCAGAGGAGGAAGAAGAGGACCCGGAAGGGAGCAACTGGGCAGCGGCGATCCAAGCAGACAGTCACCGTGAGGTGGAGGACGGCTCCGGGGAGGCGGGGAACGGTCCCAGCAGCGCCGACAGCCTGGAGACGGGAAGCGGCAGCGAGTCCAGGAAATCTGGGGTCGAGATGAGACCGCAGACACTGCTCCAGAGACACGCACTGTTTCACGCTTCATGGCTGCAAGAATTCCCCTGGCTCAAGTTCTGCCAAGAAACGGGACTAATGTCGTGTTCCTGGTGCCACAACATCGGCTCTAAAAACAGCGACGAGCTCGTCAAAGGCAGCCGCAACTACAAGCGGGCCCTGCTGCTCAGGCATCACCTGTCCTCGGAGCACGGCAGAAATGACCCCACCAAACAGGTACTTTTAGCCTCGTAACCGTGAATAGTTTAGGTAAACATATATTACATCGTCAGTGCCATCGCCAATAATGCTTTTTAAAACAATTCAGTCGTGTCTTGTGTATTTTTGTGTCTTTGTGTTCCACCGAAACCCCAACATATGCGAAAATAGACTACCTAAGCCCCACAATCCCTTCTCTGGGCTAATTAGCTTTCTCAACCCTGCTAACTTAAGCTAACCACTAGCTTAGCCGGCTAGCCGCCTGTAGCACTGCTGAAGGTAGCAGTCCATAAAGGTAGAGCGGGGTAGAGCTAATGTGTAACAGAGTTAGTCAACAAAACGCACACCCTGGGGCTTTTCAGTTAGAGAGGCAGTCTATTTTCTCGATTTGTGTTTTGACTGCTGCTCCAGTAGGCTAAATGTTTTTTTGTTTTTTTTATGTTAGAAAAAACACATGTTGAAGTCACTTATGTTTGATACCTGTCATTCACTGTATTCTATTCGGCATGGCTCCTATGTTTCTTACTGTCTATATTTATGAAGAATATGTTTCTCTGACTGTACAGTTTTTATTTGACCGGATCAGCAGTTGTCCAGAGGTTGAAAGCTCGCAAGAGTTCACACAATGGCTAGGTCTTGACCCTAACAGCCTTTGGGGAACCGCACCCCTGTCCCAACCCCCCGCCTGTTTGCCTGTGATTCTGCTCTGTAGGCTCGCAGTCCGGCCTGACCTCTGCCGCCCCCCCCTCGTCCCTTTGGGGCAGCTAAATTAGAGGCATTGTGCTAGATGACCCCCCAAAATCCATACACGGTGTCACTCGCAAGGGTGGACAAGAGGAGGGGAGTAAATTATGTTGCCTGGAGCCTGACAGCTTGCCAAACCCAGATGCAGCGTTCTTGAATAGGCTCGAATCAGGGAAATAGATGTCAGTAATGGGATGTCATGGCATCACCTGACTTGGGACCCTGGGTATTTCTGTATTAATGGGCCATATTGTTTTTCCCTCTGTCATATCTCATGATTCGAACCCCCTCGTTTGCTAGACACAGTCTATGCTTATCACTGTTTAACTTAATTCATTAATATGCGATTGTTCATTCTTGAGGACCTACTATGTATAAGGGCTCTAATATTTCCTATAAAACAGTCCTTGTCTTTTATTAGTTGATCTTTTCTATTGCAACATAGGTGTCACTGTGGTTATCAATGTGGTTTGTATTTATCTGAATTATTAGTATCAAAGGGCATTGAATCATGTCAATGGGCTGAGGCTAGGGCTGAATGGTTTTGGCGAAATGTCCAATTGCATTTTCCTGACAAACATTGCAATTGCGATCAGATATGTGTTTTATGTTTTAATATTTGACTTTTGTTGAAAGTGCACATTTTAAACTCGTCATGGGGCATCAACATTAGAGAGAAGACTGAAATTTAAACTTCTAAAACTAAAATGTCTCATGTATTTCAGAACATATTTGTAGTGGTCTAAACTACAGAGTTGGCAGCTTTTACACATGTTGCAACGGACTTAACTAATTGCAGTCTTTGCGATATATGTGGCCATTCAAATTGCAATTTCGATTTGATTGCGTTGTATTTTGCAGCCCAAGGTGGCCGAGGCTGTCATTGCCATGAAGCTGCTATTTGACTGTGATTTGTGAGTGAAGAGGATTGGCATACTACATTTAGTTCCTTTCTTGGTACACGCAATCACTAATCAGCATGACTTAGTGATCCACCAACTTGCACACATCTCTAATTGGTAAGGAGAGCAGTGGGAGTGGATTAGGGGCTTGGTGTGACTCTTCCCTAGCAACAAGGACCCCAGACACTGAGCTGAGAGGTTACCAGGGCCAGGGTGTTGTATACCTAACGAGAAATGAAACCCCAAAAACTATTATCACAGTTTTAATTAGACCTGCAATGTTAGCCCCGTGACTTATTGATAACATGAACTGAATAGAAAGGGTGCAACTTCACTAATGTAGAAGTGGATTCGGGGGCAATTACAGTGTTACGAGGCAATGTCTTGTTCTGTTCACCCATTCCTAACATTAGTCAGGCCTGTGCTGCATTCGTTAAAGCTAACTCGATTAGCTTTAGCACACCAGGGCAGCTGTGGTGAATGTGGGTCTCTGCACAGAGAAGGGGGCCGTTGTCCTAAATTCTTGAGACGTTGTCCTATTCTGACTCGCTTTCCAAACTCTGAAATGAAGAAGACGAGTGGAGGTTAACACAGTCTATATCAGATCCGACGTGACCCCATGGTGATAATACAAGTGAAATCATTGTACTGTGTAATATTATACAGATCTTTGTTTATCTTTAATGCATGCACTGAGTTGTAATTACATATTTATGCTAACTCATGCAGTCATTTCTATCGCCGCTTTTAGTTTCTCCACTCTTTGTCTTGTATTTTTTGTAGAAATAAGCTTGTTTGACTTGGGTTTCAGATAACACAAAGGTTGCTGATACCCACAATCTTCCCATCTTTTCAGTCGCGTAGTCCAAACACATTAAGGGCCTGTCCCCCCGAAAGGAAAGAGGAGCCGCCCTGTAGTGTTTGCTACTGCCGGTGAGATATATGGCACATTTATTGGGGGCCACAGGTCAGTGGAGCAGGGCGGGGTGCTCCAGTGGGAGAATTGTCCCCTAGTTTCTTTTGGACCCCCCTTGTCTGTCTCCTCCTCTGTCATAGCATTGTTGAGAGGCCAGGACAGTCTCGGCTCAGTCCTCCCACACCTTGGGCCAAACGCACACTATGGTATTGTTCCCGGCGGTGGGGACAGACCGGTTGGGTGAGGGTGGGATACAGTAGATGGGCTCGGAGTGGAGATGGCCTCGAGGCAGGGCTGGTCATGGGACTGCTGTTTAAATGGTGAGTGTGTGGAGACTGGAGAGGGGGGTGCAGCAGGGCGCCAGGCAACATGTGTGCATACAAGGTAAACAAAAAGTGTCTCTACTGTGTCATTACGTGGACGAGGACAGCGCCGTGTCACATGATCTGAGACGAGCAATAGGCTTGTCAAGATAATTACTATATCCACTTATCTGTCAATAAATGATGGGATGAACAAAAATATTTTGAAGCTCAGTATTTATAGTGTGGACATTTTCTTTGTACCAGTGGGGAAAGTTTTGGTTAAAATTAATAAGATAAAAAAATTGAAAGGTGAATAATGTTCAATTAAAGATGGCAAGATTATTTGGTTAATCGATAATCGTGACTATTCAGATTACTAAAAAGTAATATTAAGTCATTTTAAATTCAATCTGTTCTCAAAAAGTAGACCTTATGTGTAATGCTTCTTGGCTGTTTATGCCACAACAACTTTACTTCTGTATTCAGAAACTTTGATTTCATAAAGCTGCTTGCATACTATTGGAACCATAATCTATTAGAATGAAAGAAAATTAAGGATTTCACCTTTTTTGTTTATCAATTGCGTAAAATCGTTTAAAAGTTTATTTAATTTAGAATACCGTATGTTACCATTTTTTTACTATTTTATGTGGCACCATATGGTCACCTATTTATATAGCACAAAGTAGGTTCAATATTAGTTTATCATGACATTTTCTGTAGCAATATATTGCAGTTCAAAATGTATTATCATGACAGGCCTAAGGCGCATCACCGGTGTGTTTGGACTGGTTTACTTTGATGTGTTTTCTATTGGGCATGGGTTTTCAGATGTGGGTGTCTTTTAAACAATTCTGTTTTAGATAATGTTTCAAATTTGTTTCATTTACCTTCTTCTAAAAAATTGACACGTCTTAGTTACTGTATTATCCAACAGTGATATTGTTACAACTATAGTCATATTTGACTTGTTTTGGTCTTGATTCTAAATATTTTTCCAACAGCTTTTGGCTAAAGGGAAAACTGTATCCCAGTTTCCATTATTTCATCTCTTGTATGAGAAACTCGCCAGCCCCGACTTAAGGTTAATACTGTCCCCATATTGTCTGTTGGACGTTGCCTCTGGAGCCTCAATTTGGGCAGGTTTGGTGCCGACAGCATCTGCCGTGCAGGTTCCAGCTGCACTCACACGTGGCACATCTGGGGAAAGGATGAGGCTGCTTCAGTACCAGGCCGTCCAAGTGCACACTCCCCACAGAGACGCACCTCTCCAGCCCTCCACTTCGCTTTAAAGCAATAAAACTGTTTGTTACAGTCAAGTAATTTCACAATCTTAGAACATACACACAACATTAAAATAAGAGTCTGTCTTGATAGTGTAACTTTAAAAGAAGGTATTTGTTTTGCAAAATTGTAGTTTCAAGTGTGACTGCGATCTTATATCTATATTTATATATATTAGGTTAATTGCCAAACGGTGGCAAATTGACACAGTGTGGCCTTTGCTAAAAGTAAATATGACTTTGTTGTTTCAGTTCAAAGCTTGAGTTTAAATGATATGATCCAAAGCAAAGCAAAGAAAGCAACACTCAAACCCAAGAGTCCATATCAAAAGTGTTGATGTATTCTGGTGCCCTCTCCACCTGACGACCTCCTCCAGAGGCTTTGAAGTGTATATCATGGTCTAATTTGTATCTCTGCGTGCTCAGCTCACCCACAGCAGCGGGCCTTTCTCTGACTGTGTAATAGGAGCAAGCCGTGAGTGCACAGGCCTTTCACAAAGACCTACAGTGAGTGGACAATGAGCCTGGGGGAGAACACGCAGCATTGTCAGGCTAAAATGGGGTGACCCGCTGCCTCTCTCGCTCCCCTGCTCCACATTCTCCTCCACCCGTCGTCTTCTCGCTCAAGGTCTCACTCGCCTCTCACTGGCTTCTTTGTACTCGCCTTATCAGTGTTCTTTTTAACATTTCACATTGTAGCTGTATTATATCTGTTCTGTTCAGTTGTAGTTTTGTCACATAGTTTTAAGAAGCAAGGCTAAGCTTTGAGAATTGACTTTCACCTGTGTGCCCTTATTAGTATTTTAAATCTTGCCTCTATTTGGCAATAAAGGACCATTGGAATTGGTTCATAATGTTACAAAATAAGTTCATTTGAGAGAATTGTTCTGTGCAAGGCCACTTTTCCGATAAAGTTAGGGAGTCACAATAACCAGATTAGTCAATGTAAGATAGACTATTTTAGTGTCACAGCAACATGTTCTGTCAGAGACGTGATTCATTTATCTAACACATTTGGACACAAATACATATACAGTGTGTATTATAAGGTGGTTCTTCTCTGCAGAGCCCCGTGTGGAGCAAAGAATGTGTTGCATGATTGAATGTAGGTCTCTGAGGCTGAGGGCGGCAGTGCTCATATCCCCCTCTTATCTCATCTTGATTCTGTGTCTCTATATTCCATCTCATCCCTGGCCCTCGCTCTGGTCCAGCTGTGGCAGAGGCCGATAAGCCCCCCTACTATCCTCTGTGCGGGCTGCACAGAGCTGCAGTGTGCAGTGGGGGCGGGGGCTGGAGGGGACCTCAGAGAAATGGATTTAATCTGAATTAGTCGGCCTGAAACCCCAGCTGTGTACATGTGGGCCGGTTTGTGTGTAGCAGAGATGGAGAGTGGGGGCAAAAATGCAGGGCTCGAGCAATGTGAATTATTCTGGATTAGGACATCTGCTGTGCAATTCTAAAATGAGCCAGAGATATATGCTACTGCTGCGCGGCAGCATAAGCTCTGAGGCAGACTTCCACACACTCCGAGGCACATGCTTTTGGCATGTACAATATACATGCTACACACTATCTGCTCTGATTAAATCTGATATATTTAGTAAACAAATGTTCCCATGGCTTTCTTCTGCTCTTTACCAGGCCCACTCCTGCCCTCTGGGCAGAGAGGCTCCTTCCACACCAGCTGTCCTCCAGCCGGTGGTCAGCTAAAGGACATGCTGGTTTTATATGCACCATAAGTGTGCTAAGAGCGGTAGGTCATAACGGCACTAGTACAAACTATTGACACATTAATGGCCTCAAGTGTTTGGTCATCAGAGTTGGGATGTGTGTTTGACATTGTTAAACAGCGTCACATAAAGCAGTGTAATCCTACACAGAAAGGTAATCAGTCCTTTGTGCGCTCCCACATCCCCCATCGCCACAGAAGCTGTCAGACCAGTTTGGGCCAGGGACAGGTGCACTGTGGCCTCACTGGGTCCTGTGTGTGTGAGTTTGATCTAAGTTTTGTTCTTCTCTCTCTCTGACAGGAGCTAGTGCGTACCTCCGAAAATACCAGCCCCTCCACTAACTGCTCAGAAGAAGACTACCGCGCCAAACCCAATGAGAACTCCTATTGTTACCAGCTGCTGCAAGAGCTGGACAAGCAGCGAAAGAGCGGCATCCTGTGTGACGTCAGCATCGTGGTGTCGGGGCAGGTGTTCAGAGCACACAAGAACATCCTGGTGGCCGGGAGCCGCTACTTCAAGACCCTGTACTGTCTGACCAAGAGCGACACCCAGGACCACGCCACGGTCACTCACCTGGACGTGGCTGCGGTGCAGGGCTTCTCTGTCATCCTCGACTTCCTCTACTCTGGGAACCTGCTGCTCACAAGCCAAAACGCCATCGAGGTCATGTCAGTGGCCAGTTACCTCCAGATGACGGAGGTGGTCCAGTCGTGCCGAGCGTTTATAAAAGACGCCTTGAACATCAGCATTAAGCAGGAGGCACCGGACTCTGTTGTGGTGGACTATAACAAGAGGCAGACGGTGACCAAAGAGGGACAAAGGGGACTGGACCGCAAGCCAAGCAACTTCTGGGCCACAAGCATCCTGTCCAAGCTGTCAATCAAGGCAAGCAACAGCCAGGGCAAAGAGGCGACAGAGGATATGTGCAGCCGAGTGAAGGAGGAGCCCAGTGATGTGGAGGTGAGTCTGGGGGAGGGCTGTGCCCTAGTGACCCCTGGAGCCTCCGGGAGCTGGGCCAACCAGAGCGACAGCTCGCCCAACTCTGCAGAAACCAATGACAGCCGGGCGGCCGGCAACCAGACGCAGGTTTTCGTTTGGAACGAGCCACCCACAGGGGGCGCTGCAGCAGCTCCCGCAGCACTTAAGAGAGAGGCAGCTGATGGAGCTGCTGGCAGCGGGCGTAGGAAAAAGCAGACCACCACACGACGATTTGTATACAACTTTCCCCCAGAGCCTGAAGAGGGCTTTGATGAAGGCATGTTCGTCCAGCCATCCGCCTCCTACCCCCGAGAGGACCTCTCCTCCCTTTCGGAAAATGCAGGTAAGAAATGTATAAGATTAGTATTCTACTACACACTCTTCAGTAGTAGTCTTGACATGTGCTCATGATGATGGCTTTAGGGCTGCAAGAAGTTAATCGATTAATCGCAACTTATCGATTATTGAAATGGTTGTCAACTAATTAAATAATCAAATAGTCCTTAACTTCTCTATATGCTGACTCCAAAACAGGCTATGTGTTGAAAGAAGAGGTTTTATTACTCTGACAGAGCAAGATTCAAGCAAAAAGGACAGCGGAAACATAAATTGTGTGTATTTGATTAAATACTCGTTCATCTTTAAATATTCTTCACCAGAATGCCATTAAAAGGCTTCATTTGAGTAAAATTTAGTAGAAATCTCAACTTTACGAGCCTTTCGCGTTCTAAACAACTAATCCATGAATCGAAAGAATAATCGGTAGACTAATCGATTACCCAAATTACCAAAATCGGCTTGATAGGTCTGGTTTGAGTTCACATTGAGCTGTCAAACAAACTTAAATGACACCTGTCACCTGTAGGAGGCAGTGCTTCAAAGAAAGATAATACTGTTCATTCATTAGTTTAGAATTGTCCTTTTTAAGTCATTTAATATATGCCAATTTCAATCACTATTTTGTCTTTATTCTAGCTGGAGCTCTGTGTTCTTTGGCATGACTCATGCTTGTACCTCTCGCTCCACACTGCTCAGTGCTCTCTGCTCTGGGCCCATTAGGCTCAGCTCCTCATAATGATATCTCTGCTGTATTAAGTGGAGTGCGGGGGAGGCGGGGGAGTGAGAGGGCGCTCTAATGCAGGATAATGAAGAAAGGGGAGACGGTTCTCCCTCAGGCCTCTCCCTAAAAGCAGCACAATGCTCTTAGTGCCTCTGCTCTTCTGCACCAGTGTAACATGTTCATATCCACGCACTGCCAACACTCCTCTCCTCTTCATTTAACTTATTTGTGTCTTAAAATGTTAATGTACGTAACATTTCCAAATAAAGAAATTGTTTAGACTGGACAGTGGACACTAAGTCATAGTAAAAGGGTTGAAGCCCAACGTTAAACTCTTAATTATGCGTTTAGCTTTTGTAGGTCCTCTAACTACAGACATAAAGCTTCTCTGAAGAGGTAAATAAAGATGTTTCCATGTTTTATGTTTAATAACTAAGTGATGTTTGTAGAAGTGGTGAATTTACGTAACTTTCGAAGTTATTGCCAAAGACATGGTCTTTATCCCATTTGCTACTCAGCGATGTAACAGTAACAGTAATAAAGTCGTTTTTCTAGTGTAGGGCAGAAATGGGAAAACTATTTCTCACAGTACTGTGTAAGTTGACTCTAACCACCACTATCACACTTAAGACTGCATCAGTCCTTCTGGTCCAGTGTGACATTTAGTTAAACTGCAGTAGTATCAGCAGTAATATCACAGTAGTTGTTCTTGCATTGCTCTGTGCTGTGTTGCCCAAGCCCTGCTTTTGTAGCCAGTAAATAGTTGGTTTCTCTCCAAACAGATGCTGTGCCTGTTTGAGAAAGGGCAAAGCAGGTACACTGTATTTGCATACAGACTGTCAGTTAAACCGCGCACTGGAACAATACGCCCCCCGCCCAAAGAGGCGCACAACGTCTCCTAATCCAGTCTAATGCACTGGGGTTGTCCTCACCATTTCAAATATTAACCCAGGCCCACAGACGCGCATTGAGGCGGCTCACGGCGGCCCCCTGAGGCGGCTCACGGGCGCGCCCCCTGAGGCGGCTCACGGGCGCGCGCCCTGAGGCGGCTCACGGGCGCGCCTGGCGGGCTCACGGCGCGCCCCTGAGGCGGCTCACGGCGCGCCCTGAGGCGCTCACGGCGCGCCCCTGAGGCGCTCACGGCGCGCCCCTGAGGCGACTCGCACGGGCGCGCCCCCTGAGGCGGCTCACGGGCGCGCCCCCTGAGGCGGCTCACGGCGGCCCCCTGAGGCGGCTCACGGGCGGCGCGCGCCCTGAGGCGGCTCACGGGCGCGTGCACTGAGGCGGCTCACAGGCGCGCAGAGGGCTGCTGCTGACGTGTTGTGACGCTGCAGAAAGCACAAGTGCAGCTCAGAGTGTGAGTGTAAGCCGAGCTGTGAGGCTGGACTGGTCTGATTAACCCCCTAACAGAGGCGCACACCTCTGTGCTTTACATACTGTAGGTTGAGGGCGGGGGTGGGTTGTTTGCTCATGTTGTTGGCCTCCATTGTGTGCTGAAGGGTTAGTAATGTACACAAGGCAATGTGAGGTGTCCAACCCCCAACTAACAACCGCCTCTCATCTTTCTCTCAATTTGTTCCCTCCCCCTTTTCCAGAATTGGCCAATCAGATCCAGTACAGCATCATCCAAGACATACAGCCAGGGGAAACCTGGGAGAATGGTAAGAGAAACATTTTGTAAACAGCGATTTACTGAAACAAAGGTGTTGAGGCGTTGCTACATACATTTAGAAAAACAATGTATATGTATGTTCATTGTCCACATCACTGTCTGACTACCAGAAAATCATATCGAATGTAGTCTGAGTTCAGCATGTAAACACACACGTGTACTTCTTTTAGTGAATCCACAGGTGACCTGCTTCTCATCAGCCTCTTCCCCATAGCAACCGCCCTGACGACGCTTGTGTTGTTCCTGTACCTTAAACAAAAGGCCTGGCCCTGTTCCCCTCTCCACAGCCAAACGAGCTCTCAGCTCTTCTCAAAATCAATAGGTTGCTTGTTGGAAAACTGCCAGCTGTCCGCTACAGCTTGTTGGCATAAATATGTCCAAATGGAACGGTTGTTAATCAATTACTAATTCTGATTGGAAATGAGCACACTGGAAAGAAAGCTGAACCTAGACATTTTACTCTAGAGTTTAATGTAGATGGACTGTGATTTAACTCTTGTAATACTCCTCTTAAACAGCATTTGCCAGTTTAAAGAAGTGGACCTCTGTTACTGTGGCTGACCGCGATACATACCCAGAATCCTTTACAGAATGAATTGTTGTAGGTCTAAGGTTGTGGCACACCCTTTTATCAGATTTTCTTTTCAAATATTTTTTATTTCCAACATCCAGTGTTGACTTCTCCAAATGCCAGCTCAAATTTTATTATTGAGCGATTCCAGGTTAGCTTTTGTGGCACATTTGTGAGTTAATTATTTCCAATTCCAATTCTACATTTGTTTTTTTCCTTTTCTCTCTTTTCTGCTAAATAATAAATATATAAGCTGCATAGAGAGTCAGTCTACATGTTTTTGCCTTAACCCCCTCTGCTGTGTGTTCCTCAGGCGAGTCGTCACATCTAGCCCTCAATAAGCTCAAGTGCCCCCACTGTAACTACATTGCTAAGCACCGGCGCACGCTCAAGAGGCACCTGATCATCCACTCAGGTGTGCGCTCCTTCAGCTGTGACATCTGCGGCAAACTGTTCACCCGCCGCGAGCACGTCAAGAGACATTCCCTGGTGAGGCCTTTGTGTGTTTGAACGCTGCTGCAGCAGGCTGTACGTCAGTGTTCTGCGTCTGAGACATTTTACTCAAAGGACGGAGCTAAAGGTTACTCTTCTAGTACGAGAGTCATGTACATAAAACAACAAACAAAAGTTGTATTGTGTGAGTGACTTTAAACACAAAATCCACTTGTATAATTATTGAAAATGATGGTATTTTGCTTTAGGGCTGCAACTACCTACTGTTTTGATTGTTCGCTTAATCTGGGCATGATTCTTTCGATTAATCAGTTTTGATCGAGTTTAGTTTATTTGCTATTTGTGGTTTAAAAACCACATCGGGAAAAACGTGTAATGAAAACAACCACGTAAACTATGGCGCAAGTTAAAAAAAATAAAAATAAAAGTGGCCCAGGAATATGACATTTTAACTCCTATTGATCAATATGAGGCTAAAAGTGATCTTGATCAGGTATATGTACAAACAGAATAGTTTGGTTACACTTTAAAATAAGGTATAGATACATTATATACAAAGCATTTATAAATGTTTATTAAACAAACAAATTATAAACTCACAATAATAAGGGTTTGAGTAAGTTAATGATCTTGATTGTTATTAAGCATTTGTTTATAATTTATATTTGTCAATGATTAATAAACATGTATTTATTTATCTATCTGTCATTTTCCTTTGGGCTCACAGTGGATGCCCAAATATTATTACAAATTACATTTTTCTTTTAAACTAGGATAAGGAATTAGACAACAATATTTCATACATTATATTTTTAACTCCTTCCTCTCCCACAGGTGCACAAGAAGGACAAGAAGTACAAGTGCATGGTGTGTAAGAAGATCTTCATGCTGGCAGCGAGCGTGGGCATCCGGCACGGCTCGCGGCGCTACGGTGTGTGCGCGGATTGTGCCGACTCTCACCAGGCCACGCAGGAGGGCCTGGAGGCCATGGAGGGCATGGAGTTCCCCCGCGACGAAGACTTCGACGGAGAGGATGATCTGGAGGGGGAGGAGCCTACTGACAATGACCAATCAAACTGGGGCAACGCTGGTGTTGCCCTGGAGGAGGACTAATTTTAGTAAGCTTAATGACAAAGTGAAATAAGTTGATGTTTAATACATGTATACAAAAACTAGCTGTAAACAATCAACTCCAAAGTGCTATCAAACCTTGAGGTAACTTAATTGTGCAAGAAAAATGACAAAGATATGGATTTTAAAAGCTTTGGGTAGAGCTGTACAGATAATATTATGGAGTGTCCAACTCTGGGCCCAACGTCCACAAGAGAAAGAATCAAATGACAAATTATAAATGAATCAGGTTTGTTATGGTGATGTATTTTGTATTTTATTTCCTGTTTTACTCTGAGTTGGGTCGGGTGCTGATGTAGTTTTTGAGTTGGGTTAGGCCAATCATCTAAAAGAGAGACATGTTAATTATTTAATTTATGAAGAGGTTTTTATGGTCTTATCAAATGCTATTATTTGTATGTGTTGTTTGTCTGTAGCGGGGCAGTTTGCTTCTGCTCTTAAAGTCTATTGCTTGGTGCTTGTAGAACGTCACAGAGAGGAAGATTTGCTCTGTAGATCTGTTAAAATGCGCTAAATGTTATTATATTATTCTTTTTTTTTTCTATTTTACTTTTCTTTCCCTGCACAAATCTTGGAACCAAAAAAATCTGTTTTGTGACTCTAATGATTCCCAGCCATATTTATGATTAATTTAAGAGGGCTGTGATCTTGTGCCAAACAGACCGCACACCAAGATTTTGCAGGCGATTAAAAACTACTGAATACGCTTAAAAGAAAGAAAATGTGTATAAAAAAGAGTGGACAAGGGGAAATGTTATTGCTAGCTTTATACAAATCACGGCGTCACAGTAACACTTTATTATTAAACAAAAGCATTTGACTTTCACTTAAAGCTTGAATTTTTGCCAAATGATGAAACGTTTGGTGCTGTAATGCTTGTCGCAGAATACTGGACCTATAGACTATATATGAGGAGACTCAGTTATATGTAATGTAATCAGCTTCTACTATTGACACTGTTTGCTACAGCGACTATCAGGTATGCCATCGTTTATTAAGCTTTTATTTAATGCACACACAGACACATACCAATTTTTTGAAAGTCTACCGGCAGTACTTCTAAAAAAGGACCTAACACCATCCGTTTCTGGTTTGGTACTAAGTTATATTTTGAATCACTTGAACGTTGCTTGTAAGAAGGGGGGAGCACCATGTCTTTCCAGTTTCAAAGAACTCCATGTTAAAAACCAAAACTTCTTTAATTTGTCTCTTTTATTTGCTGTACGTCTGCCAGGTAGAATTACACTTTGTTCCATGTAAAGTGAATGGCGCCTCATAGACATGCACTTACTTTTGCGAGTTTGTATTTTATTTTATTTTCCTCCCCCTAAAGCGGGTTTGAAAGGAACTATATGAAACTGTTGTGTGTCTTTTTCTTCCAAATGCGCAACTTTTTTATTCATTTTTGTTTGTTATTTAACATTATATATATATTGACTCCAAAATGCAATCAAGACTGTTAATAATTTCTATTTGTCCAACCAAATTTTTGTTGTTTTTAATTATTGTTCTAATGTACAAGAAAAAGCCAGGTTGCATAGTGTAGAAACTCCTTGCTTGTGTCTGTAATTGTTAAAATTTTTCAATGTTTTTATGCTACAGAATCATTCACTTTACTTAGACAATGTTTTTAATGATTTTCCACAGATCTTTCCTCTTTCCTTTGATTTCGTTAAGCACATATTTTGTACAGAAAATAAGGATTGTTTGCGGGTTAATGTGGAACAGCAGTATCTGTTCTTATGCAGTGGAGGATGTACTAAGTGCTAATGCTACAAACATGTGTGACTTCCCTTTACTCTTAGTGGGAGACATTTCTATTGACGTCTTCATCCTCATCGTGTCACTTTTACCTTCAAATCACTGTGGGCTTATAGGCTTATATTATTATAAATATATATATATATGTTGAGACTATATGAGAAGAATATATATATATATGAAGATTATATTATTTAACTATAGTGAGTTTAAAGGAACGCTTTGGCTCCACAAATCTCTATGTCATGTTTAAGTTGTATCTGTCCACGCCGCGTGCTTGTTGACCACACCATCCTGTTCTGTTTGTTCTTTTGATACTACTTCCCATACTGATTTAACTGTAATGAATGAAACTTCAAAGTACCATGTATCATTTTACAATTTTATGCTGTATTTGTTATACGGACAAAGAAAAAAACTCAAACACTACAGATGTAAAAGCAGAGGTTTTTCCCCGGCTGTATTTTTTTACACTGTTTTTTCGCAGATAAAGGTTGTATTTTTCAATTGTCTCGAACATAAACAGTGATGCAAAACGTCGGGCCTTGCCTCAGTGCCCTCCGAACACAGATTCAGGTTACTCTTTTTACGTTTTTATCAAAGGTTTTCAAAGATGGAACTACATTCTCCTTTTTTCTGTCTGAATTGTACTACTGTTCCTCTATACTACATTTTAAAAATAAAACTTTGATATTGCTTTAAACTTAAGTCTGTCTTTTTTTTTTTTTTACTGCAACCCACCTACTTGTAATACTTAGAACTACTATTCTTGCGTCATAAAGATACACAAAATAAGATATTTGTGGGAGACTTACATGCTTCATTACATTTGCTCCTTATCTTTAATGGCTTATCGTTCTTTACCGAAGAATTTCAGAACGTTTAGTTTTTCTTTATTTGTTCCACAGAACAGTGATTCCCAAACTTGGAGATGATGATGTAGAGTTCCTGTGGTTGCTAAAAAAAGGTTCAAATTAGACTGGTTGAATTAAATATAACTGTCTTATAATTATTATAATTATTCTAATATTATCTTAACCATCCATGGTCGCTTTAAGTTAAAAGCAAGTGGCCATCTATGTTTATTACTTTACTGTGAAGAGAATGGGGTAGGGGTCAAATAAGACTTTGTCTTCATCCTTCTGTTCTTAAAGTGGAATGCTTAATTTGTACATTCCCATTTTAAAGAACAGATTTATTGAATATTCTAGAGCAACAAAATGTTTAAGACACTATTTTGTTGGGTAGGAAAAGTATGTAGGGGGCAAATATATATATACACACACACACACATAGTGTATAATATAGTGTCAACTTTGATGGACATCGGCATTATTCCACAAATTTAGGGCTGATGTTGTAAATTTGCCTCTAGAATAGACATTTTTCGATTATAGATTTCAAATCCTTTTCAGTCGCATACACCTCTGTCTTGTGGCGTTTAACATTGTCCTCTTCTTATACAGCAGCTGTATTGACTGTCACGCTCACAGTGCTGCCACCTAATGGTCAAGTTAGACGGAAACTTCCTTTTAAATCATTGACCAATTGTCACCACCAGAGGGCGGTGTTCACACACTCATGGGCCCCCGCAGTCACGAGGAGGTGACGCTGTGAAGCTACTGTTTCCAGTCAAAAGTGACGCTGCAGTGTAGGAACAAACCTGATTGCAAAAAAGATTTATTTATTTGGGTTTTATTTTAATTTTAAAGTAAATAAAATAAAGTAAAATCCTTGGTTAATTTATGTACAGAACAGCGGTCTAAATTTAAGACAAAACGTGCATTAATAATCAAATGTCTAAATAGTAAATGAAATAGAACTGAAATGAGTATTATTATTATTATTATTATTATTATTATTAATAATAATATTATTAATAATAATAATAATCATCATCATCATTCTTAGTTCGCCTGTTCAAGCTTTGTACACAAATTGTAGACTTATTCATAGCAATATTCATTTATTTATTCTTTTCTTCCTTTTTGGTGTTTGTTGGAAAAACTTGGATCATATGTTCTAATTAATTCTGGTTTATTTAATTGTTTTGCTTATTTGTTTTCCCATCAAGTTTCTCAAATTGCTAAAAAGAATTCTAAAAATTGAAACTAAGAATCACATTAAGTCCGTGTGCAAAAATTGCTAATCCACATAAAATGTGCTACATTTATTAAATGTAACTGATGCTCAACATGCCATTTTCTGGGTTTAATATTAGATCAACAGAGCTGGTCACTTGAGTCCACTCCTCATGATGTGTGACTATCTGAGGTCAGCATCAGATTCCTCTAATGCAGAGAACAGACTGAGGCCAATGGAGAATGCAGTGAGAGCACGATGTGTGTCACTGCTGTCTGAGGGACTTAACAGCCACTAAACAAGCTAATATGACACAATATATAACTGCATTTACAATGGGCTTTATTCATTTTAAAGTTTTGATGTGTGAAGGGATACATTCTTCTGGAGAAATCTTGTAAATGAAAACCTATGTTTTCTGGAATATTGGTACAAGAGTAAACTTCTTCATGGAAGAGCGATAACTAATGTGATTGTTGGAGCATATTTTGTGCATAAGTTTAATCCAAGTTTTAACTTTGAACCAAAGTCTTGTGTTGATTTTTGATTGTGTTGCATGAGGAGGAAGAATATAAAGAGGAGCCTGGCACCAGTCAATTGTATTGAGACATGTGATCAGGTCAGCCACTCGGCTGAGGGATTTACTGAAGTAGCTTTGGTGTCATTGAAATAATCAACATGTATATTAGAACAAAACAGGGATGGTTTTAGAGATGGAGGCTGTATTTTCCCCTCCATGTTTTTTTCAAACATCTTTTTTGCAGGTGAGCTCAGTGACAAAACTGTTGACATCAGGACCTGAACTCTGCAGAGGTGCAACTCCCCTACAATGCCTCAGCACATGTCAGAGCTGTATCTCCAGCACGGTCTCCAGATCATGGGGGAGGTTCCAGGACACAGGACGGTAATCTCTGAGAGCTGGGGAAGGACCACAGTTAATCAATGACCACTATCCTTTGTGCAAGAGGAGAAGGATGAGAGATACCAGAACCATACAAAATGTCATCCACCTGACCTCCTCATGAGGGTGTCCTGGGCCCCACCTCCAGGCGCCCTGTGCTTGCTGTCCGGCTCACCTTGCTCCCCTGACCTACATTAAATAGAATGCCTCTTTGAAATCACTTGTGTTTTAAAGGTCCCATATTCTGCTATTTTGCCCTTTACACAGTCTATTCTAAGGGCTTTGTTGATAAAATTTTGTGTTGTGCAATATCCATAACATAACAGTTTCCAAAAAACACCCATCTCTTGGACTGGCCCCCCTCCTTGCAAAAGCAAACGGCTTAAGGCCAATTCATACTTCATAAGAAGTACGAACTTTGTTCGTGCGCCTCGGGCTGTAAGAACAAAATGACGTCATTTTGTTCTTACAGCCTCTGTTTGGCTGTTCTCGCAGCCTGTTCTTGGTATATCAGCTGAGCAGAACTTTGTTCGGCAGAGCTGTGCGTCAACTAGGCTCTGATTGGCCAGTTTTTCAAAAGGGGCGGGGTACATTTCTTTGGGCGCATGTTGGAGAAATAGTGTTACCCTAAGGACAAGGTGGTCAAACCGACGGGCTGACATCCGGAAGTACGAAAAGTGCCTCTCCTCATCTATCTCCCGCATTTGTTGAACGAGCAGACTGTATTCGCCCTGTACTACCCGCGTCGTATTTAGCGGCCGGACATGCCGTCTTCACTCATTTCGTTCTGTCTCCTCGGCCAGCGCATGTAAAAAAAAGCAGGTCGTCATCCTCTTCATCTTCAAACATCATCCTCTCTTCTTCCTCCTCCTCTCTCATCCACTCAAAAACTACATCTGCCATTGCTAAAACAATCAACTGAGCTGTCAGCGATGGTAATCTCCATAGAAACAGCATGGAAACAGTTGTTGGGGATCACGGGGGGCGGGGTCTGAAAGAGTTCCGCTGCGGCGCTTGAGCTTAAGTATGAATGCCAGAGCCGAAACGAACTTTGTTCTTGTTCTTACACAGGGCCGCTGCTAGCTTTTTTGGTGCCCTATGCAAAATGTCTTGATGGTGCCCCCCCCCCTCCCCCGCCCCGCATTAAATGACCAAACCCACAATTACTTTCTTTTCTTTCCATGTTCATTTTATTATCTTAAATTAAATACACAATATATAGTACTATAAACACAAGATGGAAATGTAAGTTTCCAACAAAAAAATATTAATAAATATCTTAAATAACTAAATAAAACTTAAATATTCAAGTGTAAAACAAATACCTCCCAATAAAAGTGCAAATATAGATAGAATCATCCAACAAGTGAAGTGAAGTATATGTAAACATTAACAGGCAACTGAACAAAAATGACTGCTCCTACAAATGTGTACGTCTACATTTTCTAGCTACAAAGTTGTTTATCAAGTCATCATATGAGAGCTTCTGTGCCAATTGGTGGTGAGTTCAAGGGGTAAAAGAAACGAAATATTCGTAACTGTAAATGATTACTACTACTACAATTTATTTATTTATTTTTTGCAAAAAATGAATAAAAATAGTTTATTCAGCTTTAAGAAATGCACAGGAACTGTTGTCATTGTGAATGTATCATTGGCATCATATTTATTCACTGATTAAGTGCAATAAAAGCCCACGCACCAAATGTCCCCTAAACGCCTCAGAGTCAGACGTTAGCTGCAGAGCGGCAGGTAATAGGCTCCTCCGCTGACTCTCTCTCGTCTTCATCATTCTCTCAAACTTTGCCTGGGGCCTTGGCCATCCCTGTTCTCTGAGGGAGGAGCCGCGGAGGAAAGAGAGAGAGCCCTTGGCGTCGCGGTTTTATTAAATTACGCGTGCGCTTCACTTTGGCGAAGGCCCGACAGCGGCGCGGCGCCGAACGCCGCCAAACGCCGGGCGCCAAACGCGGCGCTGCGCCACAGGCGGCCACGGCACAGCCGATGTGGTGCCCCCTCAGAGCACTTGGTGCCCTACGCGCTGTGCGTTACGTGCTTTATGGAAGCGGCGGCCCTGTTCTTACAGCCTGAGGCGCACGAACAAAGTTCGTACTTCTTATGAAGTATGAATTGGCCTTTACTCTGAGATCTGACCCCCCGAACAGAGAGCAGGCTGCCTCCCCCGCCTAACCCGCGCAGCTCCCCCTCCCAACTCGTGCCGAAGCCTAGAGCGGAGATAGTGCGCATGCGCCGTGTGCTCCAGTAAACAGCGATACACAAACACGGGAATAAACCTTTTATCCGTCCTGACGGTGCGTCGTGCTGAGTCCTACGTCCTCGATCTGACCTGGAGTTTGACGTGCTCCAGTACCTCGACGACGGACGTTGCCGTTTGGTAAATAACAAGCTAACTCTTCGATCTGTCGTAGCATTAGCATTAGCTGTTTTTATTCTGCGGCTGCGCGCTTCGCGGAGGCGTGGCTTAAACACCGCGTCATCCTTGGGAAGCCGCGTCATCCATGGGATGAGCCCCCGTCTGCCTGCTCAGCCGAGGGGGACCAGTTCTCTAGCGAAAGCATGCGGGAATCAATCAAAAAACCACTTTGGGCACACATACGAGGCCCAAATAGCACTGTAGGAAACCTCTGTTAAAACCTCTGAAAAGTCGATTTTGCATGTTATGGGACCTTTAAGTGAGTGTAAGTGAAGTAAAAGTAGTATGGTTATGTTAAATTATGTGTTTGAATATTAACCTTGCTCAGTTCTATTCTTCACACAGAGCAGTGTGTGTGTGTGTGTGTGTGTGTGTGTGTGTGTGTGTGTGTGTGTGTGTGTGTGTGTGTGTGTGTGTGTGTGTGTGTGTGTGTGTGTGTGTGTGTGTGTGTGTGTGTGTGTGTGTGTGTGTGTGTGTGTGTGTGTGTGTGTGTGTGTGTGTGTGTGTGTGTGTGTGTGTCTTCACCGCAGCCTTTGTGCTGGTGTCTGTCAGTGGTGTTGTCCGCTGGCAGGCCCCCATTGTGTTCGACCACTGCTCCTTATTGACACAAGACCCTTGGCGCTCCGTGTTCCCATGGCCCCCCGGCCGCAGCGGACGGAAGGCTGAAACTGAAGCCTCCAACCTGGGGAGAGTTTGTTTGCACTCCCCCGCTCCTTCCCCTCCTCTGGTGCTCCTGGGGTTTTCGGTCTACAGGGACAAGGCAGAACGGATGGCGGTATTGTGCGAGTGCTGTGTCTAAATATCAGTGTGGAGGTGACAGACAGTCGTGTGGTCAGGGAGAGAAAGAGAGGGGAGTGCTGTATTGAACTCACTCAGAGCCACAGGTCAATGGCAGAACAAACATTAATGGATTAATGTCTGAAGATAATACTCTGATCTGTATTATCTTCTCAATGACCCGCTGTGACCCCACACTGGTGTGGCGGCAAATCTGCTTCTTGTGCACAAAGAGCTCACAGCTTGACCACTCTTCAGTTCAGCTGTAAAGTCATATGGTGAGTCAGATCTCCTTCTGCTGGAGTTACTACGGCCCAGAGCTCTGCAAAAAGATGTAACAAATGCATGGTCATTGGATATAAAAGTGCCCTTAATTATTATTTGTTTCAACCTCTTAAGATGGGGAGGGCCCATTTATTTTGTCCACCTTCTGATAAGAGGAAGCTACTTGGCAGGTAAAACATTAAAAGAAATCTAAACTCAAAACTAGATCAATCCAGCTTTTTCAGATCAAATGCTGATTTTGATACTTTAGCTTTAAGTATCTCCCGATACCCGATACCAACCGATACTACTGCAGAGATTAAAAAAAGAGAGAGAAACAACATATGACCAAACTGATCCAAACGAGTCGTGCAACTGTTATTTATCCTTCAACTGACAACAGAACAGCTTTGTGTAAACAAAAGCTTAAACTGTATGAACCAACAAAATATAAGCCATATTACATCAATCAATAGGCCCATCAGGGCCTCGGCTGAACCGATATTTTGGAGCCGATATCTGATTCATTTTTTTCTGGATCAGTGCTGATGATACCAGTATTAGTATCAGTATTGGTTCATCCCCACTCCAAACCCACGAATTAAAAGCCTAAAATTCACAACATTAGGCTGCCTAGGCTTTTTTACTTTATTACAAGAGTCTAAATTTCATTTTAGTCGTCTATATGCTGGAACATTGAAATGGAATTGTAAAAAAAAAAACTGTCTATCAGCCCTTTCCTCTAGCTGTAAAGATTGAGTTCTCACTTTTTTTTTCTTCTCATAATTAGTGAATTCCGTGTCCCTCCCAGAAAGTGTAGTGTGAAAGCAGAACTTTCTAAAAAAATAGAACTCAACACACCATCATTAACTAGCAAGAAAGAGCCCTGTGAGTCACTGTGTGACACTTTGGGATGAGAACTGATTGAAATGTTTAAATACCTACAGCTTTACTTAAATGTTGGAGATAGTGCAACAACGTTTAGTGACCACTTTCACTTAAAGTAGGCCTATATCAGATAGCAGAGGTCAAAATGCAGTGTCAGTACACCTAATATTATTAATGAAGGCTATACTTTTTGGTTCATTAAGACTTACAAACAGCCCAAAGCTGAAAATTCTAAAGAATCTTTATAAATTGTCTGCCCTCTTGTGGTGATATCCTGCAGTACAGCTTTACAAACTGTTTCAAAATCAAAGAACATTTTAAACTTCCACATTGTTGACAGTGAGCCAATTACAATCGCAAACAATGATGGCAGTGTTTAGCGCAAGAAGCTCGTTCAGTATGTATGCATGTTCTACATGTTACTGCGGCTCTGGACGTGGTAGTGACAAACATAAACAGCCACAAGAGAAAAGCATTAACATGTGAATAACCAAAGGGCCATTAAGACGTGGAGAGGTCACTGCATGTGCTGCACGGGCCTCTCTTCTGTCCGATTCTATTCAAACTGACTTTTATTTACAGCCACCAACTCAAAGTCAAGTCCAAGTCACCCACACACGGCTGCAGCATCAAACTCTGTCAACATCAACATCAAGTCTGTGAAGGCTGCTATATTTGCCCATGTCACGCCGATAGCTGAGGGGCGTCTTCTTACCCGTCCTAGTACCAGTTTGGTCTGGCCCCGTGCATCTTTAAGAGCACCACGCGTGCGTCAAGCTTTTCTCTGCTCCCTCTGTGTGCGGCCCTGCCTGTTTGTTTATAAGCATCTGTCAGTGCTATGACAGAGTCCACCGGATCATCTGAGCGCACGTCCACGCGCACCGGCGGAGTGAGAGCACGTGTGTGTGTCGTGCGTGTGTGTCGAGGGGAAGGTGCTGGTTCCCACAGCTCAGATCTAATTCAGCTGTAACTCAATCTCCGTGTGAGTAGCGCTGCTCCAGCCTCCCTGCGCTCCCTCCGGAGCGGCAGCGTGTGTGTACGGAGACGTTTCCCCTGCAGAAGCCCGGATCAGTTTACTGTGTCAACGCCAGGAGGCTGACGGCAGCAGCAGCCCCGTTCACGTTTACACTGCAGCCCGACACTCTACACTCGCCATTCATATCCTCAGGTGCTTATTGGACAGTGTTTGGGTATGTAGGTCTGTCTGTGTGTGTGTCTGCCGTTTTATTACACTGCAGTCAAGTGCTGCAAGACAGGACACACTCCATTACACTGAAGCATGCTTAGCTGATGTTATAAGAGTAGGCCAAGCTAAAAGTGTGAACATTTGTCTGGAGAATATATGCCTATAAAATATCCCTTACTAGTTAAACAATAATAATAAATAGAACAATGTTATTGCTCCAACTGCAATTAATTCTGTTTTTCCAAGGAAAACTTACTTTTAGCGTTCAATACTATCACATTAATCAAACTGGCTCATATTAATCTCACATTCATTGTTCATCAAACAAACTGGCCATGTTCCTCTTACGTGCAGTGAATATCTGACATGACTTATAGGAGCTGCTGTAAGAGTGAGTGAGAGGAAGTGCTGCCTCAGTCACAAACAAACTGATTTCGGGGAGTGTGGGAGCGCGCTGTGATGGGCGTGTGATCGGACCAGAGGGACTCATGTTTCTGTGGGCACCATTGTTGAGGCCAGACCTGGAGCCTGTGGGATTCAATATTCAAGTGTTTACACAGTCGCTGGGCTATTGTTTGTAGCTGTATGTATACTTGTGGGTAAGTGTATGCAGTACAGAGCAAAACAGATCAACTTTCAATGTGTCAAAAGGTGATGTAGTTAGTGGTAATATCTCATCCATGCTGCGCCACATTCTGTGATGTATTACTGTGGTCTTCACCTCAAGATAACAAAGTGCTTACTGAAGCACCCATTATGTGCAGACCAATGGCACCCTTCCACATTTAATCAGCTTTTCCAATATTAGCTGAACATGCAGAGACCTATCCATTTCTTGCTGCAACCTTTTTGTTTTCTTCTTAAAAGTGATAGCAAGTCACAAAAGTAAACTATTATGTTAGTATTATTTATAGTGGACTTTTTACTTCAGTACATTTGAGAGCAGGTATCTGTACTTTATACTCCACTAGAGTTTTTAACTGGATTGAAAAATTGAGTCGTTTTCATATGGTTTCAGGGCTTATTTTTAGGACATTCATTTTGACATTGTTAATGGAGGTTTGGAGTTCAAGTGCTGGCTTTGAGCAAACAAAAACATAAAATTCACTAGAAAAATGAAATTTATTTTAATTGCTGCCGATGACCAAAACTCAGCACAATTCTTTATCAAAATAACCACATTTAACCATTTGACTGCCCTCAATGTCTGTAAAATACATTTACGTTTTACTCTTTTTGAGCACTTCTTCTAGCGCTTCTTCTTAAAGGCATCTGACTCTCTTTAAAAACAGATGCCAATGAAACATTAGTTGACATTCTATCTTTGTGAGTGAGTAGCAGCTCTAATCTGAGCTCCTGTGGTGACCAGTCCTCTATGTGTGCATCACTGTCCTTTTCTTTATTGTGAAACTTAAGAGACATCACTGACAGCGTCCCATACTCATCAATTCTTCATCTGTTAAACAATACAACCGATATGACCGATATGGGCTAAAGTGCAGGCACATTACTTTGTTTATTTGAATATCATAAATGGAAAATACTGGTGGGAAACTGCAGAATTTAAAGTATATTGACTTTTAGGCCAAATCTAAGGGAAAATCTAGTCAAACTGGACACTTAAATCATTTGACTGGCTAATTACAACATGACAACCTTATGTTACACACTTTACATGATGTATTGCTCTGAAATGTTTATAAAATATACAGTTTCCTTGCATTCCCATGTTGTAAGCCATATCCTCAGAATGTGTGCGTCATTCCAACAGGCTGTTCCTATGGGCTCAGAGGCCTGTGTTACAGCAGCACCCAACAATGACAAGAGCCGAGATGTCTGCTTGATTGGTTGTGAGTGACCCGCCCAGAGCAGACATTGTGTGGTGTGCGGGTCCCCAAGCCCAGTGCATTCAGTCCAGTTTTATCCGACAAGGCACCGCTTCCTGCATCAGTTGCTGCCCACAATGCAACACCCGCTCGGACTTGGGTCAGTTATAAAGAACAACAATCGGAGAAATAAAACACACACACACATGCAGCAGTAACGTGGCTGAACAATAATGTCGTCGTTTGGTCCGTGCAATTTCCTATGAGTAAGACTTAAGGGACATTTGAGTGGGAAGTGGGAAGGTCTTGACTTGAATTCAGTTTTATCTAGAGAATCAATCGACCAAAACATTATGACCATTGTAAACAGAGGGTCGTCGTGGCACGTGTTTGTGAGTGGGGTTTTGTTATGCAGAGAAAGTGGATACTGTATGCTAAGTTGGAAACATTGGAACAAGGACAAACAAACTGTGCTGTTGAGAAGAATGGGTCAGCGTGTTAAAAATATAGCTCCTGCGTGTTCTGTCTGCAGCGATTAGTGTCTATGACCTGAAGAAAAGTGAAAAGGCTGGCTCATCTTCCCACACACAAGCTCCAAAATCGACAGGCTAATTCTGAGTCTCACAGAAAGGAGTTTAATTATGACCCTAAAATCCAGACTCCTTTCTGTGTATTCTATAAAGATCTCTCGGTCTGGTCACAACCTCCTCCGCTGCGTCTCAGGTCAAACTCTCTCAGAGCTGTGCAATCAGGTTTGTTTATTTTTGTGACCAACAAGCTCATTGGTCACATTATCACAGTTTAGTGTTTTGCTTAATTTGCTTAATTTGTTTTTACAGATCATGCATGTTCCTGATTGGCTGATCCGCCTCTCAATCACACTCATTTGAACTCCATTAAACAATTTTATTTTATTTTGTTTTTTATTTATTAAGGACAGTACATATTAATGAACTTAAAATTCATGCCAGATTTACAATACTGCATGTCTTTGTGACAAGAAGTGCATTCTTGGTAAGCCAAATATTAAATATGACTTATTATTATATGTCACAACATCAGTAGCCATCACACAGAATTGTGGAATTAAAATGATATACTATATAGTTATAGTATAGTATGTTGGTTGGGGTGGGACAGGATCTTGTGTCTCGAGGTCTCCAGATTGTGCGAGCTCCCACAGAGTAATCTTGTGAGAATTATTCAATACGTTGTTTTTGCAGTGCAACTACTGAAGAGTGCAATAACCTTCCAGGGAGAATAATTATTTAAGAGAATATTCAGCTTTAAAACTACGTTGTTCTTTATTGTCTTGTAATGCCATATTTTATTTGTTAAGTTAAACAAAATTTTTATGTTATAGAAAGGTTCAATAACAGAAAAAAAACAACCATGAAAATCTCGTCTCGTTCTCTCATGTCCCAATCTCATGACAGGACTTGTCTCGTGAAAGTTTGGTCTCGTTACATCTCTAGTTGTTGGTCTACATAAGTGCAACAATTGTCCAAACACACTTTGTTTCACAGGAAGTAAACAAATCTGAAACAATGTCTATTGTGTGGGCTACATTAGGATGTTGTTTGATGCTTATTATCCTGTGTGTAAAAAAAGTATAGTTTTTCTGTAGCTGAATGTCCTAAAAGCTTCTGATCAAAAGTGCATGATATACTACTGAACATGCAATCTATTGGAGGTGATGCTGCTGACAGGGACAAGAAAGTGTGAGCACATTACCCCAGTGCTTGCCTCCTTTCACTGGCTTCCTGTCAAATTCAGGTATGATTTGAGATTTTGATGTTTGTTTTTAAATGAATAAAATAAGACCAGGCTCAAAACGTTCCTCTTTGAAATAGCTTATGGTCAGGCCAGTTAGGAACAGAAATAAAAACCTACAGTTTTAGCTACGCTGCCCTTGGAGCAATTCTGCTGGGGGAAGTATGGCAGCTTGAACACTATCCTCTGGTTCTTCCTACTTTACCTATCAACAATATTTAATATTACTTCAACTGTAGTCTGTTCATTGCTGTTCACATGTTTCTCTTTCTCTCCACTTCCCCCGGGGAGTGGAGACTGTTTCAGGCACTGCGGCGGCTGCTCCAGTGACGACCCCCCCACCCCCACCTGTCTGGACGATCTATGCGCCACCCGCCTGGACAGCTGGATTAGCCACACCTCGTCTGCCTGGACGAACTCCTTCTACTTTAGATGAACTGTTCCTCATCTCCTGCTGGAGGACCTCTCTACACTGGTGGACTGCTCCTCGTCCGCCTGGAGGAACTCTTTAAAGCCACCTCCCTCTTGAGTGGTTCTGGCTCCACAGTCCAAGTGGATGCGTCAGTCCTAGTTCATCTGCAGCCTGTCCGTCCGTGGGAGTAGGATCTCTCCTTCACTGTGGTTCTCCCCGAGGTTTCTACTTTTTCCCATGGGGTTTTTTGTAGTTTCTCCTCGCCGCGAAGGAGGGTCAAAGGACAGGGGCATTCTGGGACAGTTATCTGAACTGCTTTTACCTGTGGCCCATCGAGGCAACTGTTGTTGTGATTTTGGGCATTATAAAAATAAATTGATTTGATTTGAAATTGAAATGCCTAAATGGATTGGCCCCTGAATACCTGACTGAGCTTTTAACAGCTTATGTCCCGGCCAGATCCGAAATCTGTTGTTGTTAAATGTGCCCAGATCTCGATTCAAACTAACCTGGCTCATGCCAGATTGCTATGTGTTTCGCTCTGAATTAGCTCTACACATTATCAATCTTGACGGGCTCCCGCTGATGTCGTTTAGGAAAATGTGTAAAGTCATGACAAATATTTGAACTGATTTGTCGCAGCATCGCAAAAGCGGAACAAACCGAGAAATAACAAAATCCAGTTCAGAGAAAAGCAGACTTCTTCCTTGTTCTCAAATGCAGAAAGTACCTTTATGCGCACAGACCGATGTACGTCCGTCACCTCTGCCATGTTTGTTTAGGTTCGTGTAGTTGACTTCTGCCCAAATCAAACAGTGTAGCGCTGTGATTGGTGCGCCACACAGCGGCCGGTGCAGCCCCAACAGCGAACACCTCCCAGATGGATTCTCAAGAGTTTGTGAACTCACAAACATCGCGAGAATTCATATGGCAGGGCCAGGTTAGATTAAAACTTCGAGGAGATAGGACCTTTGCTGTGGCAGCCCCAAAACAGTCTCCCTCTGCAGATCAGATAACTTAATTGTTATCTGTTGTGTTTGTAATAATGTTGTACTTTGTGTGTTTTTATCATTGTGTGCATGTGAAGCACTTTGAACAGCTGGTGTTGTTCTACATGTGCTAGAGAAATAAAGTTGACATTGACATTGACACTGACGAGAGAAATCAAAGCTGGAGTACCTGATTTTCACACGACAAAACCAGAAGTAGGTTTTTTAATCTGTGTGACTCGTCCCTAACTTAGCTCTGAATATTTTCTTTAAATATTTCATAAAACTTCTTTCTGCATTCTGTGGCGTATTCAATTTATCTTAATAAAAGCATTTTTCTCTGAACTCCTTGTGGCTGGGTTTGTTGTGGGAAAAAAAAACAGTTAAAGAACAGTTGTAACTTTGTTCATAATTGCTAATTTAAAGGTTTGGACTTTATCTTTTTCTGCTTTGTCACAGTAAAGGAAGTTAACTGTTTCTGTAAATGACCTGTTCATTCGATTATCTGAAGAGGCACATATGGCGTTAAAATAAAAGCACTCAATTAGGTTATATGCGGAGACCGACACCAGAGATGACCAAAAGAGCAGTAAACACAATTGACCAGTTAATTGCTCCTGGAACCACTCGAATGTCTATGCACAGACTACATACGCACATAGGTTTCGTCCATATAGACAGGTACTGTACACTCGCACTGGTCATGTTTTCCCACCAGCAGCTCGGGATTGTGGGAAAATCCTGGTGCTGGGTAATTGATTCCGCCCTGCCAGGTCCATTAGAGAGAGCGGGCCAGTCTCTCACACACACAAGATAAAGGCGGATATCATTTGATACACCGCGCTTCCTACTTTGTGAACTTTTTCAGCCTTTTTTTTGACAGGTGATATCCATTGTTGTTTGTGCCAAGTCATTTTTCATCATATTTTACATAATACAGAGGGGATGACATGAACTGCATGTCTTCCCTGGGTTCTCTTCAGGTACTCTGGGTACTCCCTTCTACCATCCAATAACAAAATGGTTGCATATGTCCCTCTTTATGTCAGCTCTGAGATTATTCTGCCTCAGGTCCAAAGTAGGCTCCAGTCCAACACCTCAACTCACTGGTTTGAGTCAAAGATAAATGAATAGTGTGTCTCAAAATACTTCACAGTTATTTGATCTTAGTTCTGGCAAATAGCTTTCGCCCTCTAAATTTAGACAAAACTGAAATCATCGTCTTTGGCCCGCAGAAACAAAGGGAAAGTGTCAACCGTCACCTCCAGTCAGTCGCACTAAAACCTACAAACCAAGTTAGAAATCTGAGGATAAGAATGGGCTCAGGCTTAAACTTTAGCAGCCACAACATTTTCTCCAGTAGGTTAGACCCTGCACTTATAAGTGCATGTGACAGGTTTCTCCACAGTTCTCTCCATGTACCAGGTACAAGTACATTTCATGTTAGTGCCATCTTGGACTCTCATGTTTAGTGTATTTATTAGAGACGTATGTGAGCCCAGCCAGACTCAGACTCGCCTTTTATTCTTTCCCTTCAAGGTAGTTCATAAAGGGTAGCCAGATTTGGTCAAACATCTTCAGTTTATCCTTCGTAATGAAGCGTGTTCACTCCATGTGGAGAATATCGGAAACGTCTTGGATCCTTAGCCCTAGAGACAGAGATTCTTCCCTTTTCCAAAATTTTAATATTCCTTTTTTTGCTGCAAATAGGCGGTATGATAGTAGCTGTTGTTGGAATCGGTTCAGTTTAGAAGTTTTTTCAGATATGCTCAGAATAATCAATTCTGGGCCTGGCTCTAGTGAACATTTAAGCATTTTAGAAAGAGCTCCAAATATCTTGCACCAAAATAACATGTGCTTATGACAATGTATAAAATAATGAGCCAGGGTCGCCTCCTGAAGTTTACATTTAACACAAAGAGGTGAAATACTTTTGAGTAGTAGAGTCTGCACTGTATCAGACAATGTCTACCATTTATGGAACAAGTGGCGATAAACCATCTCAGACACTGAGGACCTCAGGGACCGGCCTCGTGCTGTGCCAGGGTCAGAACTAAACACGGAGAATCAGCATTTCAGTTTTATGCAGCTAAAAACTGGAAGAGTCCGTTCTGTTTGGCTGTGGATACAACTGAAATTATTTTATCTGTACTCTTTGATTTCAAAATATTTTAAATTATGATTTTTATGTTTTTATCCATTTTTTGATTTTAATACATTTATTCTGTTATGTAAAGCACTTTGTGTACAAATTGTGCTCTACGTTTAAAATAGCCTTGCTTTATTAGAATATGTTATTAATCTACAAATTAAGTGCGGTTTGCATTGTCATTATTTTTTACACATGAACAAAGTATTTTGTTAGCATGCAAATGTTTATTAGCTTGACGGCAAAACTCACTCTTGTAAAAAGCGCGTATAAACTCCTCGCGGTGAATAATTTCATAATCTCTGGAAAGACTTTAAAATTAACTACTTCTGTTTTGTTTTAGTTTTTTTAGGTTTTTAAGATCGTTAAAATCAGCCACAGCACTTTTAAAGTCTCTAAACAGTAATTTACAGCAAAAAAAATGATATAATTGACTCTTTCTGTCATATGCGCAGTTGCTCTTTTCATCTTCTCTGTTCTGACTGTGTTTGACCTTAATTGGAGTGACAGAGCGAGGTGCTTTTCTACCATTTCACCACCTGCTGCCCCCGTCCAATACACACAAATATACCCTCTGACCTGCCCACCCTCTCCTCCTTCACAATTGCACACATACAATCACACACAATTGCCACTTTTTCTTATCGTGCCCACTCCAACCGCTTTTATCACACAGCCCGGGGCTCAGACACATCAGTCTGCCTCCATTGAGCCCTTCCTATCCCTGATGAATAGCTATTTACCATTCATAGGGCTCTTATCAATTACAATCAATGCTTTATTACCACAACTCCCTCACATCAAAGTCCCCATGAAAGTGACCCGTCACATGGGATAGCAAAGGATTTTGATGTTTTCACGTACGCACAAGCATAAACATCACTGATAGCCGTGCTACTTTTGGCTCTGAGCTCAGTCAAAAATCACAAAGATGACGTGACCTTTCTTTTTATGCTTAAGTGAAGACATATGTCTGAGAGGTACAACAGCCTTTCAAAAATCTTTTTTCCTCAAAAATTATACTTACCTGCACAAAATATAGACATCATGTCAAACCATACTTTTTTCATAATAACAGTAACTTTTATTTGAGTATATAGCTACTCTTTTATACTCTAACCTCTGAATGATTGACACACTGGCTACCGCCCAGTGTTTCAAGTTCTATTTAGCAGGCACTGCGTTTTTTTCTCTCCTAATCAATGCACTTTCTCTATTGAACTCGGCAAACCATGTGATAACTTTTTGTCTACCGTCCAGACAGTTGTTGCATAAACAATCAAATTGCGTGTCTTTGTGACAGTGTTGTCATGTGTTGCATGTGCTCAGACATGTGTGCGTGCAGGAGAGAAATAATTATGTCAATTATCCTGCGCTTGCTGAAGCTCCACACGGGGCTGTAGCCTGTCGTCCATTTGCTGGTTGTGAAATATTAATCACAAGCAGCTGCCTGTCTGTCAGGGTGCACCATGCCTTGTCCCTGCCCCACACACGTCAGTGAACCTGTCCCACAGCCGCGCTCAGGCGTTCACATGGAGATCAGTGACACTGCCCCATCGCCCGGGCATCTGTGCGCCCAGGGGCCCAGCTGTCCCAGGATTAGGCCAATCGAAGGATGACACACTTTCAACGACCTTTGACTCTGCTCATGACAATGAAGACATGCACACTATGGATTTGTATGAGTTAAAGATACACTCTGGTAGCCTGACCAGCCATTCCCACTATCTTTCAGTATCTTTCAATTTTGAAAGAAAGTGGGTATGGGCTACTTCCTCTATTTTACAGTAACCGAGCCAATCAGAGCCGTTTGAGGAGAACGTCACATCCCGTGTGCCGCGATTACAAGCGATAACAAGCAAGATGGCGTGGGGAAAATGTTCGGGGCTGCTCTCTCCTCTATTTTAAAAGACCAGGATGTGTTGTTAAAACCACACCAAAAGGAAGCTTTACAGCTACACACCATTTTGGACAGCCACAGCTCTCTGCTGCCTTTTGTGCATAACCGTACTTTCGTGGTGGTGTCGTCACGTCCGCTGTTTGTCTAATTGACGCATGCTTGTCCCGCCCCACTGAAGTCAAACTGTGCGACGGCATTTCCAGACTAATCGACAGTATTGAATAATAAATGGAGATAAGAATGGAGGCCAGGCAAACACTCTGTGACTTTTGGGTAGAGCGTCTGATACCTGTTTGTCTGCATGGAGATGTTATTGCTTTCCTTGGAATGTTCACCAGGGGTATCAATCTTGCATTTATTCAATTGAATGTGTTTTGATTTAAAAAACATCAACTTGAAAACACATACAAGAACATTCACACCTGCCATGATTTGGTTTTGAGCCCAGTGTAGTCCAGATGTAGACTGATGTAGATCTAGTTGCAAGTTTAGTTTAGTTTAGTCCCAGTTTTGTGGTCTATGTGCAAGTGTGAATGCACCCTTATGAGCTGAGTCACCTCTCCTGGCCTTGTAGGGCTCCACATACTGTGGAACATTATTGGCAGAGCAATAACATCTCCATGGAAACGGTAACGAAGGTAGGTAGAAGGTAATGTATGCCCTGAGCCAGAAAAGTCAGATAGTGCACCTTTAAGTACAACTCATTTTGTTTGACTGCCATTCAGTTCAACTTTATTTGGTGCAGTTTGAAGATCCCATTTGATGATTCACATTCTTGTGACCAGCGACACATAATACTGAAACATTTTCTGCCACTGGTCATTGATTTCAAACGTAACACTTTTTTTTTTTTGGTTATGGCAAATAGTTAGAATTATTGGATGGTATTAATTGCTCAAAGAAGGTTGAATGTTTACAATGTGTTGTGATTAATGCAGAAAATATAAATATCTTGCACTGGTTTCTGACATACAGTAAAAAAATATCTTTATTATTATATTGTGTAAAAGAAGCTACACTTGACTTCACATGCCAAAGTAAAGTGAATAAGAGTCCTACCCACACAGGTCCGTCTAAACCACACAAATCTCTGTCTGTCTGCCTGCAGTGGGCTGGGTGCAGCTCGGGCACATGTCCCGGTGACAGAGGGTGACATGGGAACGACCCGAGCTGGTTTAAATCAGGGCCTAACCGCGGGCCGTCCTGCCGTGGGGGGGTTCCTGGATACTTCACATTCCTGGTGCGACGGAGGACTGTGAGAACCAGCCGACCAGGGCAGAAATACTCCTTGGTCTTAAAAGGCTGCAAAAATGAAGCGTGTGTGTGGGTGTGTGTGAAGGCACGCAGCACAAGTACATGTTTGAGTGGTGCGGTTGTCTGACACTGTGTGGATGGTTTGTGGGCTGTTCAGCAAAAAGTACATAGAGAAGTATGCGTATGAAATGGTTATGAAAGAAATGTGTGTGGTTTTGTATAATGTATTTGCATTTAACAAACACTATTTATTTATTACTTCAAAGTAGTGCTTGCAGCAATACAACATTTGGGAACCGTGGAGGCTGAATATATAATTAAATAAACTAGGATACAAATTTTAATATGAAACACACAAGAAACATAACTAAGCATTGTAAAAAGTGGCTCACAAACTTCAGGGATGAACTTGGCTCGAACATACAGAAACACAGAAAATTCATAGAACGACGATTTATTGCACTATGAAATTATTTTGTAACAGCAACCAAAATGGTGCCTTAGTTCACAGTTTTATTTTATTTATTACAAATTCCCAGACATTTTCATTGTACTAATGTCTCTTCTTTTGAGCTATACTGTGCCATTAACATTCTGAATGTCAACTATACAAAATATTGTACGAATACTTACAATCAGAGCTGGGTAGAGTAGTCAGAAATTGTATTCAAGTAAGAGTAATGTTACTACAAAATGATATTACTCCAGTTAAAGAAAAAAGTGGTTCAAGAAATGACCTTACCTAAAAAGTACTTTGGGAAACTGATATAACAGTTACTCTTACCGATAGTAAGAGTAACTGTAAGAATGACGTCAGGGCGTAACATCTAATTTATGATTTGAAGTTAATGTCGTTGGAAGGACAAAACGGTAAATAATGCTTAAAAAGTTGGTAATTTCAAAGTATGGACACAAAAATTGGAAAAGGAAAAAGTCACTCAAGTAAATATAACTGAGTAAATGTACCTCTGATTATTTTGATAACATTTCTTTGATAACGTCTTCAGCTCTGATTCAGACATCCATTCATTTTCTTCCCTGGATCAATAAGTCATTGCTTCCACTGTGCGTGTTTATGGCATTCCTGCTCGTCTTCCCACTGATGCCTAATCACCATTAAACTGTTCCTGTGGGGGGCCCTGACAGCTGAGTGTGCCCACTTTCCCATGCTTTTGGGGGTTAGGGGTCACGGTGCAGCTACCAGCGCAGTTGTTCCGGGGCCCACGGTGCACAAGGCCTCTCCTGTGTGGTGAACATCTCAGGCGTTTGCACCGGGACAGAGGGGAGCGTCCCGTGTGAATGTGCCCCAACAATCACTCACTGAAACGGGACAGCCGAAGGGTCCGCGCTGTTTGTTCGTAGGGTTTGTGGAGGGGTGTACCGGTTGTCGAGGAAACCGTGATCATGAACTTCTGACAGAGAGGCCTCCTGTTTGTTTAAATTAATGAGCAGAGGTGGAAGGACTCAAAGTCAAGAATGAGCGTAAACAACATAGAGCTGAGCTATATCTGAAGGCTGACATTGTAGAGAAACATTTATGATTGAATTCCATGATTTTAAAGGAGACATATTTAACTATAACATAAGTCGATTATAATTTTATATTTTGTTAATTTAAAAACGCAATATTGATCTACAGCTTAATAACAGAAATAGGTCCATTGACTGATCTGATGAAAACTGCAGAACTGATAAGCCCTGCGTTTTCATAGTATTTTCCTTTCCATGTTTTAATTTTTAAAATATGGCTATGTGACATGTTAGAGCTCTACATGTATCACTCTGAGTATTTTATATCAAATTTCAGCAACTAAGTACAGGGATGTGGGTGGGGAAAGGGGGTATGTATGAATCAATAAAAAAACAACTTTGAGTAAACTAATGATGAGTAACGAGATTAAACGCACATTCAAATGTATATAATATGTCTCTTTTAAATAATTTCTCCCCTTAAACCTTTCTATGTAAAGTAATGGTCTTGATCTCAATTGATGACTAACCGCAATCTGTGCATCTTTGAACTCATCCAGGATTCACAGCCCTTTTCTTTCACATTAAATGAACGCTTTTGTTTTTTCCAAGCTTGTTTGGAGGAGTCCTGCGGCTCAAAAACCATTTAAACACTTGACAGGGCCCACTTGACTTTCCCTCAGATCTCGGGGACTGTCCATGCAGGTGCAGGCGAGACTTTCGTTACTCCCTTGTGTTTCCTGCCAGGTGGATGGCAACATGTCAGTGCCATTCCAGGTGATTGTTTAGATCCTCTGTGTTAAGCTCTTTTGGCACATGTTGTTGTCTAGCGTTTGATGTTACCACTTAACCCAAAGGCAAATTATTATGAAGTTGACTGCAGCTTGCACAATCTTGAACTGTAATTAAATGTTTTCTTTGGTTTCAATGCACAGACCAAAGTCATTAAATCCTTATGTTGCTGCAGGCTGTATTTGATCATTTAACAAAATCCTTTCAAACAGTAGCCCATAGTCCTTTGGCTAGAAACCTCTTTATAAAGATTCAACAATCAGGGTGTGAGTGTTTAAATAGTGCCTTTATCATGCTATCAAAAGCTGGCTCTGAGACACAGGTGGCTATTGGCAGCTCTAAGCCACACCACACGTCAAACGGGATGGCAGTGAAACGAGGCGTTTGTCGGGGAGCGCTGGTGTTAAAGCGTGCGGTAATCCCAGAGTGTTTGGGCCTGATCCGCCTGGATTTGTTATAAGCAGCGACACAGGTGTCGGAGATAAGACCACAGGTTCACACACAGAGAATGAGAATGTGGAAACAAGAGGAGGGAGAAAAAACAAACAAATCAGGGTCAGAGAGAGAGAGAATTAGAGAGAGGGAGTACCTCAGGGAACCTCCTTAAGACAAATGCACTAAACTTAAACTTAAATGCACTTTACCTGATTTGTACTGTTTTAAAAATGTGAAAAACAGAACAATTTTCAGAAGCCAGAGCAGAGTTTTTCCTTCACAAATTAGCATGCTTATAGCACACCAGCCAAACTTCCTGGTTTACTGAGAATAAAAAGGCTTTAAATTATAAGCCGACAGCACACAGTGGTGTAATAGTTTATTACTATGAAATATGAAAGAAGGGTGGAAATACCTTGATATGTTTATTTAATTTCAAAAGTATTTAAACCACCTCAACGCACAGTATGTCATACACTTAAAAAAAACAAAACAAAGCACACATTTAGATCAATTTTGTTCATCAACCTAACTTAAGTTCTTTATCGGCATCAAAGTCACATTCCATTTTACAAATTGTGCTCATACATTCATACATTGTCCGTTGCAATACCAAACATTTCAGACCAAACGGCGAATATTGCTGACTTAAAATGCAATGACACCCAATATTCTACATGCGGGAAAGTAAAGCCGTGTGAGGGAATGAAAGCGAAAGGTGATAATGTCTGTAAACAAAAGTGCAATCTGAGCAAACAGAGGCACAAAGGCTAAGAGCTGACAGCGTCTGCAGGGCATCTCTCCAGCTCTGCTCGCTCACTGTATTGTAGACAGTAATCCCGTGTTGTGACAGGGCAGAGGTTGCAGTGAACTATTCCCACAGGTTGGAGGGATGAGTCAGACGTGTCCAAAACAGAGAAGCAAGAAGGAACCTGCTCGGATTATTCTCTCAGCAAAGGGAAAAAGACACTGCCACTGCAAAATAAATGGTTTCTATAACAACGAGGGATGCGTAAAGAAATTACAAAAAAAAAAAAAAGGCAGCCATAATACATTTCAATGCCTTGCACGCTAATGCTTTATAACTTTATAGTAACTACACTTATTCCTGCCTTAATAAAGCATGAACAAAGACATAATTCATAGTGAACAAATAATGATTCAGGTTTAGTAACTACTTAACTAATAATCTAACCTAACCTTAATTAAGCAGTTACTAAACTTAATAAACTATGTGTTAATTGTGAATTGAATCTTTATTTATATTAAGTTGTATTTATTATAAGGTGGTACCCAGTGCTTGTGTTGAGTATTTTAAGTTTATTTGCGAGTGGAGTAAGAAAGAAGCACTTACCTCAATGAAAGTGAAACCGCAGTCAAATGTTCTGAAAAAAGTTGAATAATCTAGTTAATTAATTAAATACATCTAACCTTTTATCAAAAATACTCCAATCCAGTTCTTCCAGATAATTTTGACACACCGTTTTTTTTTCAACACACTATTTGGCAGTTCAAGATACAAAATTAAAATTGTTAAGTGTTTCTAGTTGCCGACAGTCGCGGCCGCTCCTCCCATCTCGTCTTTGAACATGATAAGATACGGTGTTGATGAAGGACCAGGAAGCATGCTGGCTATTTTAAGACTTTGGGAACCGTCGCTTGTGAAGTCAGGAAAAGTTGGCATGAGACACAAAAAAGTGGGCTTGTGTGAGTGCGTGTGTAACAAGGGGGATGGTGGGAACGCACTGGGAATGTCAGAAAGCCAAAGAAGGGGAAAGAATGAAAACAAAACAGCAAAGCAGTGGTTTATGCCCACAGAACAAAGATTGAGAGAGGGGTTTTTGAGTGTATAATTGGCCTGTTCCTTTTGGCTCCCAGACTTGGTGACGAGGGGATAGAAGACTTTTGCAACCACTAGGACAGAAAGATATTAGAACTTCAGAGGTGATGTGGGAACCTCAATGCACCACCAGTGTTTAATTACAGTTGCTCCACATTACATCCAAACACACAACTTGTACCCTGCAGAACTTCACAGAGACCCCATGCTCCTCTCTGCGGGCAGCGCTGTTGTGACTTAAGACAAGCGTGACCCTAATGTGCCACGGAGAATGCATGTGTGTGTCCACTTTGCAAACCGCGCCTGGAAAGCCCCTGCATCGCCGTACGTCTCAGAGCTGCTGTCTCACAGTTTGTTCAGCTATTTCTGTGCTCTACGTTATTTTACAAAACACTGCACGGAAACCGAAGATGAGGCTGAAGTTCTCACAGGGAGGTGCAGTGGAATTGTACAGTGGTTAGCATTTACATTTTACTATGTTTTGGGCAACATGACTTATGGCATATCGTGTCTCAGAAAATCACTGTATTCTGATGTTTTGCCGAAAGGGTTATTACCGTCATGACAATCTTACTAATCGAGGTTGTGCAGACATGACGACATTAGGACTTTTAGTAGTGAGTGGCAGAAACACACGAGAGTCAATGGTGAATGATGACATTTTCTCCTGTAAAAGCTCAAAGCACAACTAAAAGTTGCAACAGTCTGATATAAAAGTCTGTTTAATATTTAGTTTGTACCCAACATCTGAAAAAGAGACAAATACAATCTGTACCACTTTATACTAATTAGACCTTAATTTGCCTTAACAAAGCATGAACAAAGACTTAATTCACAATGAACATATGGTTTATTAAGCATGATTCAGGCTTAGTAATTACTTCCGGTTTGACACATCCCGTTCACGCAAATGGTGAGCAGGGGAAAAGTCTTGATGCTAAAACATTATATAAAGTAGACTGATTTTTGTAAAATGTTTAATGAACATGTGTAACAAAAAGTCACAATGCACCAATTTCCTGGGCGGCCTTAAAACGGATTTTTAGTCCGTGTAGAACTTATTTTCTGTTGAGTCTGCCCCATGTAAACGAATACAATCGAAAACATATGGCGGCGCCCACGGCAACTTCCGGAATAAGGTGAATACTCAGTAAACCTGAATCATTCTTAATAAACTATTCGTTCACTATGAATTAAGTCTTTGTTCATGCTTTACTAAGGCAGGAGTAAGTGTAGTTATTAGAAAGTGTTGCCAGAAATCAAGTAAACAACAGGACCACTGTTGCTGTGCTCACATTTATCACTGATAGAAACATTGGGATCACACAAAGCCGGACTGATTTCCTTTCTCTCCTTAAATAAGTTGTTTTCTGTTTGTTGAGGAAAATAATTGTGGGGTGAGTTGAAGTGTCCTACATCTCCAACTGTTGTTAGCAAAAAAACAAACAAGCTAGCTAAACTCTGAACAGTCAGAGCAACAACAGAGAAACTACATTCAGTTTACAATTTAGCACTCAGTCAGAATGTTGAGGAGCATTTCACAAATAAAATAGTGTCTCTATTGTGGAACCTCTATTGTGTCAAAAAGAAGTGTTTTTGGACTTTTTGATCATTACATAACAGGATACAGATTTACCATCCAAGCAAATGTTCTTCTGAACCATTTCTGATGCTTTACTGTTTTGTTACATAGATTGGTTGCTGTGGACTGAATACAGGCCCTTGCATCTCCCCCTGTTAAACCTAAAGGCAAAAGTTCCCAAGACATTTTCTCCTGGCATCAAAGCTATTTTATGATCACCCTAACCCTGTTCCTTTGCATGTTCATTGTGACTCTGATGCCCTGTGCCTCCAGCTGCTCCTCTGACACAATGAGGCAGATTTCACACAGCGTAACAGTGTCCTCGAGTGTCATATGAAGATCCTCTGTCTCCCACACTCCGCTCTGTCCCATGAACACACACATTCGAATGGCTGCTCAGTGTCCAGCTCTGGGCGGTGTTCCCATCCCCACGGTCTTTCCCAGCACAGACAATGCTTTGTATCCCACAAAGGAAGCTCTCATCCTGGCTCTAGGGCCCCCGTTTGGCCCTCCACGTCCCCCCTGAGATCGGCCCCTCGAGCTGGACCTGTGGAGGTGCCAAGACCCAACATCTGTGTGACTGAGGCGAAAAGACCTCGCAGAAGTTCTCACACTTTTGAGAGCTGAATATTTTTCTGTTTGTGGATTCCTTGAGCGAGCGTGAGTCAGTGGGCCCTGGGAGAGTCCAGATAATAAATGGTGTGAGAGGAACGGTGCCAGAACTGTCCCGTCAATGAAGCACGTGTCCCAGGCTGACCACCCCAAACACTGACTGTAGAATGGGGTCACTCTAATAAGAAGGCACGCAGCAGACATGGGCCAGCAGTGAAACGCATGGAGCAACAGATGGACAGATGGACAGATGGAGGAAGGAAGTGGGAGAGAGGAGATAATCGATTTCAAATAAAAATTACAGTGAAATGGGATTTGAATCAAAAGTATGTAGTAAACTACATCAGTAAAATCATTTTCAGTCAGTTGTCAGTGTGATCCTCCAAAACATCTGTTTGTATGACAACAGAGGGAGTGAGTACAACCACATGCAGCCATGTAGAGCCAGGTGTACACTGTGTTGTCAGTTTGGTGCAGTTAGACAGAGATCCTCTCAACTCTTACACTGTCTCTGGATAAAAGTCAAAGCGAATTGTTGTTTGCAAAAAAACAAACAAAAAAAAACTTGTTTTAAAAGCTCATTTAGACAAATTCAGGCATTCCCAGCCTCTTTTTGTAATTTTTCCAGTGATCTGTCAAAAGACACAGCTGTCAAATGTTGTTTTGCAGCCACAGTTAGGGCTGTCATGTTTTTAGTGCATTTTCCCAGATGTGCAGTTGTGCACCTGTTTCAAAATGAAAAAAGAGTGGATGAGATAATTTTCTCCCGTCAGCAGTTGATAACTGTTATCTCCAGACACTTTGGACACACGGATTTGAGTAATGCTGTTTGTCATGTCCTCTCAGTGTCAGACAGAGCCGCAGCTGGTCCACACCCTCGCACAGGAAGTGACATCATGGCTGCTGATCAAAATAGAGGAAGTATGACGACAGCATGTGAAGGACGCGAGGAGCGCCGTGATCCACAGCTGCAGCACACAAGACCGCTGCTGACCAGCCAAGTCCACTTTGTTAAAACAACATTAGAAATAAGAAAATGATTCTCACACTGAGTCAGGAGTCAAATGTCAGGTGTTCTGTGGGAAAGCAATGCTCCTTTATTTTCAAACATTAAAAAATGTTAATTTAGTGATCTAATCTGCACACTTTAATCAGCTACACTAGATTTATAAGGTTTTGGAGCCACTGCTGCTGTAGTGGTAAGTTTGATCAGTCTTAAAGGTGGAATGGAGGATTTCGGGCAACAAATCAGAATCTCATTTCCTCGTGGGTAGCACAAATAACTGGTCCGCTCAGGTGTCAATCATTCTGTGCGTGCTAGTGCACGCCCGCAGGCTCGTCCAGGGGAAACGCTCGCTCCCCTGGCCGCGCATGCGTGGTTGATATGCTAGTGTGTTTATGTAGCAGGTTAGCGGCGAGTTCCGTCATTGTAAGTCTAAACTTTCATCCGCGAAGTACCGAAATGGCTGAGGGACGAAAGAGAAAGACTGTTTTGGAGCTTTCACAGAAGAGACGAAAGTCTGCAGAGGAAAGAAACAAAACGCGTGTCATTCTGGGGGAATCGTTTACGGCTGGCGAGCATTGAAAGCGCAAAACAGGCTTCCAACTGATGCCTCCGCTGCAAACTTTCTGCTGGACAGGTGACTCTTTTTTTAGCTTATTGTATGTGGAGTGTATTATTAAATCTTCTTCGCGGAGGTTGTCGTGAGAGAGCGACACCAATCGTCTTGTAAACAAATGCGCATGGGCAGTGCTGCTGAGCGTGCTCGTTCACGAGGTTAGCTAGGCGTTCAGTCAGGAGAAACGGGGCGGGAGGGAGGGGGAACCTGCGCATGCGCTTTTTCAAAAAAAGGACTAACAGTCGCAGATTTTCAAATCGGCGAGAAATCCTCCATTCCACCTTTAATGTTTGTATGTTTTTAATTAGGTAAAATAACCAGGCCAGCAGAAATCATTTCTGGCCTGTGTTCAAACTCTAATGACCCTGGAGGAGCTGTTTAGTCTAACATTTATAACCATTTCTTTTCAGATGAGCATGTCTGTTTCATTGTCTGTTTTGCTCTTCCCTTTAATCTTCTCTTTCCTCATTTCGTCTGTGTGTCGCGCCTCTTGTCTCTCCTCAGTGACTTGGTCCCAGGACATCCCACACACAACAAACACACCACCAGCCTCTTAACTGCTGCCCGGACCATAATGGGCTCCCTTATAACAGCAGTGCGTCGATAACCACAACAGTGAACACAACAGCATACTGACGCCTAAACAATCTCCAAAATATTCATGAGAATCGGCTAAAAGAGCTACAAAGCAAATATGTGTGGTCAACGCCAGCCTCTAAATCTCAGTCTGCAGCCATTGTGTGGATGTCACAACTTTTCATGGGGCCTCACCACCTCCACTGTAGACGATTTCTCTTCTGCTTCTCCATAGTCTTTAATTATGAGCCGCTCTATGTGTAAATCTAATGGTAAAGGACAAGGACGAGACACGGTGGCTTTGTTCCCACTTGAGGGAAAAGTGGTTCAGGCTGAATTCTTTAGTTTACTTTGGATTCATCAAAATAAATACAAAAAATAAAAACAGGGCAATCTGATTTATGTTTTTTTTTTTTTTATTGCATGTGTTTTTGAATTTTAAATGGCAATGTTTAGTGCCCTACTTAAATTCTTAGTTGCAATGTGTTTTCCTTTGCATTCACAGGTATTCATTTAAAAACAGAACATTGTGCTGAAAGGCAGTCCAGTGAAGACTGCAACTCAAATGCTGATTCCTCACTCTTCACCCCTATTTCATGCTAAGTGTGTCTTGCCCAATGATGCCTAGAGGCTGCTTTTGTCTGCTACAAAATAATTTATGACAGCCGTGGATTACTACTTAATATTTTGGCCATTTAACCGCAATATTGATGTAAAATAACAATGAAAGAAACAAGTCTGTTGACTTCGGGTTGAAAAATGCGGTGCTGATTACCGCCTGCCCCTTTACAGTTACGTAACCATAAACGTCATCACAACAAAGGGCCTCGCTGTTGAACCACTGACTGTCCCACTTTTGGAAAGCTGCACTTCACAGTAAATAGCAGTCGATACTTTTTTGTGCCAGAATGGCTTTACAAGACTGCTGAATCCTTTGCGTATCACTGATTAAGAAAGAAAAAAATCAGAGAACAAAGTAAAGAACATTGGCCGTGTATCGGGAAAACAGAAATGTCCAGACTAGTGGTGTCTTGTTTGCAAGACAATGAAGATTAATCAAACGTGCATGAATCACTTTAAATACGTGTGTCATATTGTTCTTAAAAGTTGACTTTGCTGAGTATGTCTCTATGTTAAATATTAAACAAATTTAGACGCTAGAAACTTGCAGCATCATTTCAACAAATATCTCAAAAATGCACAAAATTAAATCTTCTATTAATGCTTTATAAACTTAAAAATGACTTGAATTGTGAAAACCCCAAATCATAATTTGTGCCACAGGTCTAGGGCAGCCTCTGCAGTCTGAAGTGGGGCAGATGTGAGACAAGTGACAGTTCTGAGAGCTGTGAACCTCCAGCCTCTGTCTATTTCCATCTGAAGGCATAACAAACACAGCGTGGAGCGAACATAAACACGGGAATATTCCTGAGTGGCCTGCGTGTTTTCACATGGCACGGACCGAATACCGCAAGGCCTCAACAAATAACTAAAATAGTCCGCTTTGTACAATCAAAACACTCACACACAAGTCTAGTCTGCAATCTAACAGAGGATGTGAGCAATGGCGTGTTTGTGTTTGCTTTGACGACTTGCACTTGAGACTCTTTAGCACTGTATGGGGCCCTCGCTTCTGTCGGGCTGTTTTTCAAATGTATTTAACAGATTGATTTCTGTGAAACCTAGTGTGCATGGATTCTACTGCAGCTCTTGAAACATGTATTCAATTGACACAATTTCATCAATTAATAAAGCTCTAATTCAAGTTTTAAGACTATAATTATTGTTGTAATTTTTAAAGAATAAATTACATTGTGATAATCATTAAATTGAAACCGGAGTCAAGGTGTTGTGCCTGATTTTTAGTCTCAAAAAGGTGAAAAACATAACTTTTTAAAAACCTTTAAGGCAGTCCACATGTATTGTTCACTTACCTAAAGCAGTCTAAGTGTCCTAATTGTTATTTCACCATCACTATACGCTAGAAACAATAGTGAAGTATAAAAAGTTGTTCAATCTCATTTTCACCCAAATAGCCATTTTTACAAAATATCTGTACTGGGTTCAATACATTTTTAAAAAATCTGGTACAACTCCTTTAAGCTTTACAGAAAACTGGATTTGGCTGAATAAAAAGCATCATGCCATAAAATGCTGCCTTTGCATTTGTCCATTCCTACCTTCCTCCAGATGAGTTTGAGCGTGTCCACTTTTATCACATCACGCCTCGATTATAGTAATTGATTGTACTGTGTTCTGGATCAAACATCTCTGAACCGTTTGCAGCTCGTGCAGAGCTCTGCTGCTCGGCTGCTGACAGGAACCAGGCGCCATGAACACATCACACTGTTCTCTCCTCCTGCACCGGCTTGCTGTCAGTTATAGAATTGATTTTAAATTGTTGTTCGTTTTCAAACGTCTAAATGGCCTTGCCCCGCCTTGTCTTAGTGAGTTGTTTTCTCCTTATTCTCAGGCTTGAGAGATGAGGTTCACAGATTTGTTCCTTTAAATGTCCCAAGAAGTCGCCTCAAGACTCGAGGTGAACAAGCTTTTTCTGTGGCTGGTCCCAAGTCATGGAACAGTCTGCCAGTGAACATTAGAACAGCATAGTCCCTTAACATTTTAAAATCGATACTGAAGACCTACTTCTTTGCACTGGCCTTCAATAGCTAGATTCTGAGTTGCATTTATGCATAAATGTTCTTCATTGTTTATTTATTATCATTATTATTTTTTTATTGTTTTATTTATTGGTTGTACTATTCTATTCTTATGTATTCCTGTGAAGAACTTTGGGCACCACTGGTTGTTGTAAATGTTATATACAAATAAATTTGACCTTGACCATTCTTGTCGCTCCATTTTTAGCTCCAACAATGTTTATTTACAACAACAACAAGATTTCAACAAGTCATTCAAGTTTATAAGGATCTATTGCTTAACTCAAACCAATGAAACTGTTGGAAGATCATTTTAAAAGTGTATCCCATAGTTTCCATTATTAGTTATTAGTCATTATTAGATTTACATAGTGAGTCATGAAGAAGTCATGCAAGTTTGGCTAAAGGTCTGTGCTATGACAGCTCTATTTCCACAGTCTCTTCCTTTAGTCAAACCCACTGCATGTGTGTGTTTGTGTGTGTAATGTTGATAATCCTCTCCAGCCGCTCTGCCCCTCCTCTCCTCCTCCTCTCTCCCTCCTCTCCCTCGTCCGGCCTCAGTCCTGGGAAGCGCTCATGGGGGACATGTCTCACAGCGCTCAGACAGCTGTGTGGACGTCCTTCCCCACTCCCTTAACCGCAGCCCCTCCTCGTGCACAGGTTATAGTCTTATCCTGTGTGTGCTGGACGGGGGGCACAGCAGACGGGGAAGCGCTGACCCCTTTACAGCAGTGTGTCCCATTACATGCTTGAGTTAGTGTGCATGTCGCTGAGGCCGTCTTGAGCATGTCAGCGTATGTTATCGCTCATCTGTGCCAGCGTTTAGACTGTGACCGGTCATGAGTCGAGCGGTGGCAAAAGGCACAAAATCCAGCAACCGATTTGTTCAACTTTGCACTGAAGTCTGAGGGGTAAAGTGAGGAGAGTAGAGGAGGGTTTGTTATTTTAGGACACAAGAGGGGTGCAAGTTGTTGAGGGAGGGCCTATGATTTGCTGTATAACTACGAGAAAGGGAATCGTAATTATACTTTGCTGCAGTGACCCCAATGCATCATCCAAAGAAAAAAAGATCATGTTCATAGGAAGGTAATATTTTTGCCGACATCGAAGTATATCTGTTAAAGGTGCTCTGTTTCATTTTCCTAATGGAGGTTTATGCCACTTGTGTTGCCTAAAATGTTCTACAGTATCTATCTGCATGGAAACAGGCCGGTGATGACACCAGGCCAAGTTACTGGTCAGATCTGTGGAGAGTGATGACCCCATTTACAGCAAGAATGTGAATACTAATGATGTGCCAAAGAGATTGTGAGATCCACAGGAACTATTATATTATTATTATTATTATACAAATTTGAACACCTACTTTCTCCTTTCATGGTGTGAGAAGCAGGTACCCCAGCTGTCAGGCCATACTGTGGAACACTGTGGGCAAAGCACATCCACATGCAGGCGAGCAGTCAGCAGACCCCCACCAGAAAAGTTAATTTAACTCAGTTGGTTCAGTTGTGGCTCAAATGTTTTGTTGCCTTTGAATGATAATGGCATCAAGAGTTTAAGAGTTCAAGAGTAATAAGAGTAATCATTTTGCATTCATTCATTTTCCCCTGGCCTTGGCAGTAGGTTGTGTGAAATAGTGATGACGAGTGTAGAGACATATTCAGTGAATTGTCTTACAACAATGAGTATGTGTGCTGTAACCAAACTTTTTGACCTTTTTACAGTGGAATGAGGTCTACATTTTTCAATTCAATGAATCTACAGAAAAAGTGCTTTAGCATTTATTGGCATTTCTGGTTTTGCTTTCAGGAAAAAAAGCATTAGTGAAATGTTTAAATATTGCTAATATTACTAATGCAGTTTGAACGATTGTGCTTCAACCATCTTTGCTGTGTATTATACAGTATATATAAAGTGTAACACAGACAGGAAGTGAGTGTCCTATATTTTGGTGCCTGAGGGTGAACAGTGTGACTCCACTGTTAGTCCTCCGACCAGAGACCCAGTGAAAAGAGAAGTGTCAGAGCTGCTCAACTGTGTGTCAGCCACCCGCCAAATAAACAGCAATCAGCCCGGACTAACCACACACACACACACACACACACACACACACACACACACACACACACACACACACACACACACACACACACACACACACGCACACACACACACACACACACACACACACACACACACACACACACACACACACACGCACGCACAGTTACACACAATACAGCACAATCGCACAGTCGCACAAAGGCCCACACGTCACTCACTAGTCCATAAGCAAACAAGCTAGGAAGTCGATCTAATTAATGTTTTCAGTGCGGCCCTTGAGTGATGTAATAACAACATGTAAGTCACATACTCTTAGCACTGGCTTCCCACAGAAAGGAGAGGAACAAATGTTGTTGTTTTTTTTATGATACTAGGTCAAAGTGTCTTTTTCCTTTTAATAAAAGACAAATGTGAAACATGTAGTTCAATACAATACAAAACAAACACATTTGTATATGGACAAACTGCTGTCTTTATAGGTCTTTTCAAATGATCAATACATTTATTTATTCTTGCAGGACGTCCACAAAATAAAGATTTATAGTTGAAGGTTTGGTATGCTTGCTTTGGTGTGACTGTAAAGAGCAACAATTATGTACCAATGAAGAGCTGCATCAACAAATGAGTTGCTTGAATGTTTACAGTCTATATGTGGAGTCTTTCCACAAAAATCTTTCTTTTACTCACAAATATTGTTCCACAACTTCTGAGTTCAGTGGCAGGGCACGTTCTGCTTTGTTGTATGATCAAACCCATATGAAGCCTCTTTGTAGTGAAAGTGACAGCCCATTGCTCTCTCTGTGCCTCCATTACTTTACATGACTCTGATTCTTATGGACAACTGTGGCATTGCTTCAAAGGTAATGCTAACTGGATATTTGACTTTTCTTCTCGCAGACCTCAAAGAATGTTTGTCTGGGGCGTGCCACATTAGTTCAGAGACAGTATCAGACATCAGAAGTCCTCACTAATAGATTTGACTGTCCCCATAAGGAGCAGACAGACACCAAAATGGCGGAAGGACGGGCCTGATTGAATAAGGGCGATTGGGTTTGGCACAGATTGTAATGATGTGCAATGAATGAAGTACAGTCCCATCTAAACAGACAGACAGTGAGAGGAATAGCAGCTGCAGATGACAGTGAGTCTCTGACAGTGTACGGACACACACATGGACACTTTGACACGCACAAACACACAAGCACAAACACACACTCAACAGGGGCGCTTTGAATTGAGGGACAATCTGCAAGGAATGAGTTCAAGAGGTTTTTAAAAATGAGTAACACTGATAACGCTTTAAAGTTAGGTTTCTTAGTAAACTATTTGTAAGTAATAAGCACTAGTTATTTGTTTACAAGCTCTTTGCCATTAACATGTGTGCGTTGATAAACCATGTACGGCATTAGTCATAAATGCTACTAAATAAGTACTTTTAAATAAATGGCTAATGGTTATTAATACATTATAAATAGTTTACTTTGAAACCTTATTTTAAAGCATCGCCGTAACAATTAAGCAGAGGTGGAAAGAGTATGGAAAATATTTATTTAAAGCTAAAGCATCCTTGACTTTATTTTAGAGTAAATTTTATGTGTTCGCCTGAAGAGTATAATGTAAATGCAGCACTTTGTGACAAAATCAGATCGCTGCATGCTGTCTGTATCTAATAATAAAGTATTTTATGTCTTGTCAGTCCGAAAGCAGCGTTTGACTGGCAGTTCTCCCAAGTTTCACTTTGCAGTTGCAACAGTTCAGTCATAAAGCCTTGTAGGCGTCAGAAAATGAATGCATGTGATTATTGACAACATACACTGTGTGAAAACCAGGTACCTCATCTTCAGGTAAAGAATAGACAATTCCATGGATATAAGTAGTACTGCCAAAAAATGTTTTATTTGACTTTGAAAACTCATCAATATTACAAAAATAAACACTCTTTTTCAAAAGCGAGCTGGCTAAGAGGCAACAGCACACAGATATCAGAAAGTTTAAAGTTGCATTTACCTTTTAATAATTTATAGGATAGTACTTAAAGTTCAAACATTTACATCCACATCGGTTACTCTCTAAGTCCATAAACATAAATTTAAAAGAGTAAACAATTTTGCAGCCGATTCCAGTCGTTAGGGACACTGAACTGCTTTCTTCCTCATCTCAATCTGGACTCTGGGGACTGTACTCTCTTAGTTAAATGACAGCATTTATTTTTTTAATAAAAATATGCTTTGATGCATGCCTTTTTTTGGTTTAGATTTTTCAGTTTATATTTTGCTCGCTGACAATGGCAACAAAGCCTTTTCTCATTCTGATTCTGAACTCACTCACCAATAAACAACTAGAGCATCCGGAGTGTCATCCTTTCACAAAACTTCTCAAGCGTGACCCAAAACTTCAAACCACTTATTTCGGCTTGTATCTCCTCCTAGTCTCCTGGCTGTAAGTTGAGCTCTCTGTCTACTGTCACTTCTCAGACAGTTCTCAGACAGGGCATCCTGGTCACAGAATGACAGGGATCTACTGTTTCCTGTAGTGTGGCTGCTGTCCTGTCCCGTCATGGTCCTCCCCCCACTCTTTCCCCCCGTCCTGCACCGACCGCACATAAATATAAACACACAACCACAGCCCCCATCCAAAAAGATCGATTTCACGGGATCACACAGCTAGCCTTGGTTCCCAGGCACTGTTCACGCGCTCTGCAGCCGCACACACAGCTACTTCACACAACCTAACTTTTGACCTGCCATCATTACACAGGTCGAGGGGGGCAGTGGGGGAGGCAGGGGCTGCTGTCCTCAGACGGGATCAGCCCAAAAACTTAACTGAGGAAGAGGGTGGCGGTGCCGGCTTGGGCCAAATGTCAAATGCTTAAACATGTTGAGGCAGTTCAGGCTTGTTAACGAATTAGTGGCAAAACATGATGAGACAAATGATCAGAATGTATAATATCATAAATGTATGTTAAATGTGTTCTTTAAATTATTAATTGAAATGTACATTCAGTGTGTGTTTGGTAACGTTTTTCTTTAAACCAATGACATAAAACTACTGCAATACATTGGATTTTTAAATTTAAATGCAAAAAAAAAAAAATCAGTTACATAAATTCAGTGTAAAATTAAACTTCCCATAATGGACCTTTCACCAGAAAGGTTTCATATTTGACATTTTTTATCAAACACTAATTGAGAATGTGTGCAGTACATTTAAAGCATCACACACTTGATTGCTTGATTGCTCCATGTTGTTGCATACATGGGCTCCACTGAAGCGTGCAGGTCACACAGTAGTTTTACAAAATTCCTGTGATGTGCCACATTTTCTTCACCCATTAGACCGGTCACATGCCCAAGGTTCTCCCTTTTGCCTTGAGTTACCCTACGTCTGAAAAGTGTTGAAAAGGAGCACACATCTCTGTATTTTCAAGGCTAGAAGGGCGTTCTGAAAGTGCGGCAGGGTCAGACTCTAATCGAATAATTACTCGAATGTGAGATGAAAATGAAACAGGCACTTGAGTTCTGCAGCAGTGACCACCCACCAGGAGTTTCACCCTGTCCAGACATGAGTCACACCCAAAGCCCACAAACCATAGCCCCACTTCCTGACTTAACCCTGCACTGAAGCAGGATGTTCCACAGATGCACACAGCAGCAGGTATCCCACCCCCCTCAGCCTGTCTGAGATGGGACAGGGCCACAGCAGCTGAGGGGTCATCCACCTGTTGAAGCCTCATATCGAGTGAACCAAACTGGATTAAAGAGTACCACCAATACAAGCTCAGACAGGTGGCACACTGCACTTCACCACAGCGTCTGTTATTTGCAAAAAAGAATTACAACACAGTACATTCTATCTACAATTGCAATGTACATAAAGAAAATATATTTGATCAAAGATGTACACTAAACCAAGTTATTTTGTTATCTTGTTATGCGTTTAGATAATTATTCTGAATTCGCTTTACGTAGAGGTGGGCAATATATTATCAAATTTTAAATACAATTGTGAATGTTGCTTTGAAAATCTTAATATTGGGTGTATTTGTTGTAGAAAATGCTGCAAAAAGAGCTGATTAAAATTAAAAAGGAAAATGATTTGTAATTGTGAGTGGTTATGTACTTTCAAATAAGGGTATAAGGTGATACTTCACATTTGTCTGATAATTAAATCTCAACCAACAAGTTTAAAGACGTGTTTAACACATTTCTGTTTTGACTGACAATAGTTTTCCAGGATATTAAAAAAAACCTAGATATTCATTTTGTCAGTATAACACACTCAGTATAACACATATGCTCATTACAATTTTCTTTCTTTTATTATGTTGAAATATTTACAAAATGTACAATCTAAGAGCGAGTGTTAAAGTCTTGTTTTGAATGTGCATGTGTGTTAATTGGAATGACGATGCAGAGAGAGGCCGTAGATGTGAACACTTCCCACGGGGCCCGGGACAGGGATGAGTGTCAGTGGGTCAACTCCGACACAACGCTGCACTTCCTCAATACACTGACCCGCTCTCACAGACCTGCTCCCTCTGTGACAACAACACACAGCCCAAAACACTGCAGTCAAGAGGCTGAACGGGCCCAACAATGAGAGCACGTCCTAACCCCCGCCCCAACTCCGAGACAATAGCAGACACCTTTACCCCTGTCACACGCTCCCTCCGTAAACAATGCAGATATGTCCCATTCTGGCCCTCAGTGCGCGGGTGTCTCACAGTGCAGAATTAGACAGCGCTTCCTCTGGCTTGTCCCGAGACACAAAGTTAGCCTTCCTCTGAGCTTCACACAATTCTATTTATAAATAAAAACAAGACGCACCCTCTGAGGGGTTCAGCAGCTCCTAGTATTGTTTGGACTGGACCAACATGTGGCCACCAGGCAGACGCCACAGCACTGATTGCCCCATTATTCTCCAATGGTGTAGCTTTCTCTGATTTATGCTTTATTTTATGGTGTTCTGTTGAGAAGTTTGCTGCTGAGGTGCATCCAGTTGTGTGCATGTTTTCATCATGTTCTTCTGACTTGGGGTAATGGTCAAACGGGACAGTGTTAACAATGAAAACTAAGACCCATCCACGTAATCGCAAGTCACTTTTCACAAAACTGTACACGTCGAATTGCTATTTTATTTGACGTTATGGCTAATACTTTGCTCCATTCAGACTCACAACTTTTTGGGTTCAAAAGTGAGCTATTTTCTCTCAAAGAACCCACATCTGTCTGAAAGGTTTGACTCATTGTGTGACTCAGAAAATGCCACAGTAAACTGTAATGGAGAGAGGCCATGCCAGCAACAGACATGTAAAAGAAAGTCCTCCATTTGAGCGTTTGAAAGAGCTGATAATTGTTGTTTGTTTGAACCAAGATATGTACATTTGTCTTCTGCTGCAGTGTAGACAGCATTTTGGCAGTTCACAGTTTAGCATTAGCTTGTTTGGTTAAGCTGTAATTGAAAGTTCCTGAACTCAACACAAATACCATTTATCATTGTCAATACATCAACACTGCGCTTTGCTTCATTTAAACTTACGGAAGTCACTGAGATTTTTGAAAGAAATCAAATCCTAACAAATCTATGGCTAAATATCTGATGACATGCGGACTGCTGAGTGTATATGTAAAAATATTTACATGTCCCAAATAAGATACGCTGGGGTGAATAACTTTCAAATTACTTCAAAGCCCAATGTGCATGCATAAGTTTGATTTCCTTCTGCTAAGGCAGTCTAGACTTGATTTATGCCTGAACTTATTGAGTCTTTGCAGAGATTCTTGTGCAAATGTAGTGATATGCAGAGGCTTTGAACAGAATTATTAAAGCTATGCTGCATGAATGGTCCCATTTTTCATGTCCAGACCACAAACCGTATGTATTTCCTCTGGTGACTTCTTTAATGTCTTTTGTTCTGACAGACATGATTAAACACAAGATCTACAGAACATATAGGGTGACAGTCGTCTTGGATTAGATTAAAAAATAAGTTAGAACTAATCATTTTAAGAATCAATTTTAAATGCACAGCAACCAACAAAGCAATGATACAAGGCATAACGATGAGAAGGAAAAAGGATAAGCACCTGTTTCAAAGTTAAAAGTAGTTGCTTATATTGACCAATAAAAAAGCATTAAAAGATATGATTTCTACTTTTACATTAACATTTCTGATATTTCTATGATTATTTCATACAAGTTATAGCTCAACTTTTGTTGACTTTGATGTTGACTTCAAAGTGTGATCTTGTCGATTAATTTATTTAAAGCTGGGACACCTGACTGTCGTATGTAAATGTATTCATTTTGTGTTTCCCTCAAAGAGTATATTGTAAAAGATGCGTATAATTAAGTATCTTATTGCTCGTCAAGTCGGAGGTAAGAGCCGGATACAGCTCTATGATTGGTTACACTTGGGCGGCCAACCCCAGTTTCACTTCACCAGCAGAAAAAGCTCTTCTACAACTGTGCACACAGTCAAAAATGAATGCATGTGGATAGTAATGATGTGCCAAAGAGCTTGTGAGAGTGAGAAACAAGTTAGACAGATTTAAATACCCTCCTGTCGCTTTGTGAAAATCAGGTACTTCAGCTTTAACTTGTATTTAACTGTTTTTTGTTTTGTTTTTTCCACCAACTGTGACTGGAATCAAACCATGACTAAACTTTTAAATCATGTATGGGCTTAAAACTTAATCACATCTACTGCACTGTAATGAGACTACACCCAGCTGGGATCTGGACTAAACCAGGTCTAAACCCTGGCTCTCCCCGTCCCTTGTAGTTCGTCTGAAGTTGATCCTCTGGCTGCGGGCCTGCGACTACCACAGCAGAGAGCAGAGGAGCTGGTGACTTTGGATTGTTATGTCCTCTGGTGCGATGCCTCTGTGTCCTCATTTGCAGAGTGAGGAAGAGAGGGGCGAGGCTTTTGGATGATGTCGCTGGTCCGGGGCCCTCACCTTCAAAGGGCGGCTCTAATCACAACATGTGATGAGACCGGTAGAACAAAGAGCGCCGGGCAGAAAATAACAGCGTGGGAACTCTGGGTGAACTTGAAATACAACAAGAGAGGGAGGCTCAGAGCACACCCCCCGTCCTGCCCCAGCACCCACACACACACACACACACACACACACACACACACACACACACACACACACACACACACACACACACACACACACACACACACACACACACAGACACACACACGCAACTGTCAAAGGGACCACTGTGGAAGGAGCACACCTGTGTTTATTGTGACAATGGCTTCAAGTTGCACTAACTTGTGTGTGAACGTAACACCCCCTCTGCCTCTGCTGAGCTCCTGACATGTAAACAAACACACACACACACACACACACACACACACACACACGCACACACACACACACACACACACACACACACACACTCACGGGAGTTTAACAATAAGGACATGGCTAATATAGGTAAGGCTGCGGTCAAATTGTGTGGGATACACATAAACAGATTAAATCCATGATGTCATTTTGCATGCTGTCTCATTGTTGTTCTACTAACAGGAGGTCATAATGCATCCTCTTAAGTCTTACTTTCCATCATCCGTCATCATAATTCTGGCATTGCATCTATTTCAATACATTTTACGCATTATATTTTATTCATGCATTTCTTAAGTTGAAAAGAGTTTAAGTGCAGAAAACACGTTTTGTCCACTGTGCGATGTTGATATTGTGGTCCACAACCCTGGCCTTGGTGAGAGCATCTGTGTCGCTCGCAGCCTTGTAACAACAATAAGATGAAAACAGCCCTAAGTGCTTCCTGTCATTCTTATAAGACAAACAAGGACTTGCTCTTGTTCTGTCTGTTTCTGTGACCATTACGTCTTCTGCTCCCTGATACCATTCTACTGGTAAATCTGTCTTTGGTGTCTTCAACAGGTGTTCAATAGAGTTCAGTTTGTCACAAAAGTAATGCCAATCTGACTTGGACCTGCTGATGAATGACTTAAGAAGTGTATAGTATAAATATGTAAGCATTGTTCTACTTCACATTAATCATAGTTTTATGTTTCCTGCCTACGTGTGGCCTATAGCTCATATTCATTGCCACATAACACATTTTCTGTCTAGAAGATATTTTAAGTAGGCTACACTCTCATCACATGCAGTGATGACTCATGAACAGCCTTGAAATGAAAACTGTGCGTAAAGATTAGAGACGTGGCAACTTTGGAGTCCATGTGTTGTATGGCTGACACATCTACGTAGACTATAAAAAACTACTGCACCACACAGGTAGAAGAGGCTGCGCTCTGCAGCTCTGCAGGGACTTGTTGCATGGTGGCTGCAGGAGTGCGTTCCTGCGGTGCCACTGCGCTGTGATGAAGAGGTGGTGCAGACTGTACGCGGCCGAACGCGTCCTTGATGTCCCCGGTGTTTCTGCTGCATGTGGTCTGTGTGTGGGGCGAGATTAGACGTGGTGGCTTCCTCTGGTTGCTCCCGGGCTGAGTTAGTATTGGATTACAGGTTCACACGCTCGCTCGCAGACCGCCCGTCGCCCCGACCAATTGCTCCATTCATTCCAGCGCCGGAGACGGCCGTCGGTCTCTGATTGGTTATCAGCGCCGGTTGGGGAACTTTCCCACGGCCAACGCGTGCTGACAGCCGGCCAGCCACTCCTCATCAGCGGCGGGACACACAGAGGGGCGGGGGGCAGCAGGCACGGACCGTGAGTCCATTGGACCGCTGACAAAGTTTCTGCAGAGATCCTCTCTGTCATTAAGATTAATCACTACGAGTTCACACTTCCGCACCAAAACCAAGACATCAAGCAGGAGGCGCAACAGGTGTGGACAGAAACTTGAAAAAGATAAAACTGACTAACATAGAAAAGATGTGACTGCTATTCACAAAACAATTACCTCTTCAATAAACAAAAGTTAGCATGAAGCTCCTTACAAACACACACCCAGATAATCTTAATCATTAGGGCTCCTGTGTGGGGATAGTTGTCCTCTGCATTGACCTCATGCCACTGTGGACTGTTTTGGTTGTGCAATGCCAGTAACGAGGTCTATATAGACTACAGTGTTGGGTACGTTACTTTGAAAAAGTAAATTGTTTCTCATTACTAACTACTTTTTAAAAATATAATTAGTTACATTACTTTGGGATTACTTTATTTGTAATATTGTATAATTTAATCAAATGTGTGCTTTTATGTTTTATTAATGATAATTGATCAGAGGTAATAACAAATACATCGTTTAAATTGTCTCAAAGGGCATAACACCAAAAGAGTAGCAACACTCTTAAAAGCTGCTGATCTCTGACGCTGAGGTTTAACTGACACCAGAAGTCATGCCTGTGAGTTTTCAATTAAACCATATTCAACGTACTCCTTTTTCTGCCAGGAGTTTCTTGCAGAAAAAAGATTGCATTTTCTTCCTTTCTTCCTTCCAACATTGTTGTTGGCGTTGAAAGTAGCTGAGCATTTTATTAGTAACTGTATTTTTCAAATTAAAAAAGTATTTTCAAAATAATGTGTTACACTACAAAGTTACTAAACTTTTAATTGAAGTAAATGTAACTTAGTTACACCAAACACGGATAGACTATAATAATAAACATACATTTAGCAGGGTGTGAAGAAAACGCCGGAGAATGTATTGTTTTTGTCTGTTCACAAAATCGTAAAATGTATATTCTACTTTAGTGTGTTCTTAGGCCCTGTCTGTGTTTCTGATAAATCGGTTGTTCGCCTTTTACTCTTTTCTTAATGAATGTGTGCAGTTACCGCTACATAATCCAGTGTGAGTTGATTAATGTTTTGTGTATTTGTGTTAAGTTCTTTCATGTAAATAGGTTTCACTCGGAGAAAGGCTCAAAGTGAGACGTCCTCCCCTTCTTCTCATCTTTAGTTCTATCAAAGCGGACAAAGTTTTGCTTGGGCCAACTGCGCTGTCAGTCAAACCCGCTGCTGCTCATTGATTGGTGGACTTCACAAGCGGCCCCGCCTCTTTTGGCTGGCAGTAGGGTTGAAATGACACCGTGGGAAAGGAAAGCGCTTCAAACAGAGACGCACTGGTGAACCTGAGCACACGCGGCTCCAACACAGGATTACTACTTTTGAAAACTATAAAACAGCGTCGACAACTTTCTAAAACTCTCACAAAGATGAAAAGGAACCATGATTTTAGCTGCTCCTCGGACAGCGAACTGGATGAGGCCATCGAAGTGGAGAAGGAGAGCGCAGACGAGAATGGGTAAGTGCGTTTATTTTAAATTGAATAGTTTAGAAGTTGAATTGTTTATTTGTAAAAGTCGTGTTAGTTTCAAATGGCTAAATATGCAAACATTCAATATCCTAACACCTAATGATGCTAATGTTATTTATCGTAGGAACCTGAACTCTCCGCTTGGCTCGTTGTCTCCGGCCACGTCCACTCAGGTGCAGGCGAGAAAGAGACGTCGAGGAGTAAGTAGCCTAACTCTGTTTGTCATACATTCATTGTAATCAAAGGTTTATGGTTTAGTTGTCATTGGACAGTTGTTAATAAAGGTTTGTTTTTGTTCAGATTATCGAGAAAAGACGTCGTGACAGAATCAACAACAGTTTGAGTGAACTGCGCAGACTTGTCCCCAGCGCCTTTGAGAAACAGGTAAATGCACTAATGTACTTTTAATGCAAATAAATATTGCCTACAAGCAAGGCAACTCAAATTAAACAATGGTTTTAAATCTAATTATTGTTTTTTTTTTTTTTCTGATAAAGGGCTCAGCCAAACTGGAGAAAGCAGAGATTTTGCAAATGACTGTTGATCATCTGAAGATGCTTCATGCAGCTGGAGGCAAAGGTGAGAGGCTAGAAATGTCTCTTTTTTTCTTTCAGAAAAACTAACAAGCCTATTCTTTGCAAAAAGGCATGCTTGGTTTGCTTTCCCATGATCCCATGTAAGAGCCAATAGCTAAAAGTCTTAAAAGATTTAGAAAGTATTTGCAAGAATATTCTTACATCCTCTCTGATTTTTGGTCCATTTTTAAAATGTTTGATGAATTTTACCCATTTTCCGTTTCTTCTACTTTACAAATCATTAAAAATAGCTAACCCATATTTCTCTTCTCATTCCCTCAGGTTACTTTGACGCTCATGCTTTGGCGATGGACTACCGTGGTCTTGGTTTCCGCGAGTGCTTGGCAGAGACGGCTCGTTACCTGAGCATCATTGAGGGCCTGGACAGCACCGACCCTCTGCGCATCCGCCTGGTCTCACACCTCAATAACTATGCCAGTCAGAGAGAGGCCCACTCCGGCCTCAGCCACCTGGCCTGGGGCTCTGCTTTCGGCTCTCCCCCTGCGGCCCACCTCACCCACAGCCTGCACCTCCTCCAGCACCAGCCCACAATGACAGCCCCGAGTACTCCTCTGGCATCCACGAGCACAGCATCCTCCACCAGCACGCCCTCTCCTTCTACAGACAGCCACCTTCCGGGCCGGCGAAGTGGCAGTGTCACCCCACACACAGAACAAGCACCTCTCCGTGTGCCCCCAACAACTGCTGCTCCCACACCGGTCCTGCACCCAGCCCTCGTCCCAGCCACAGGCTCCAAACTGTCTCCTCCTCTGATCTCGTCGCTGTCAGCTTTCCCATTCCCTTTCAGTGCGTTCCCTCTCATTTCACCTGCAGCCTCAAGTATCAGCGCACCAGCTCCTGCATCCACCGTTGGGAAACCCTATAGGCCGTGGGGAATGGAGATAGGAGCATTCTGACTGAAGCCTTTATAGACTGTTATAGACTTTCACGGACAATTTTGTGAACTATTTCTCTATGCCAAGGTCCAGAGGAACATCCAGTAGCCGTAGTATTTCTGTTTTGCATTCGATAAAGAGACACACTCCAAGCTGAAAGCAACAGGACCTATTCTTTGTTCTGATTGATTAATTGTGTTCACGCCCACCTGCTGATTATATCCAATCAGAGATGGCTTTTCCAGATGGTCAAGCAGTGGCCTGTCAAGTTCTTGAGTGAAACTGCCCCCCTCCATGCCCCCTAATGAACACACAGAGAGGCCGTGTGTGAAAGAGAGTTGGAGCTGTAGGTGACCTCCCTTTTTACAGCATTTTATGGGGTGGAATAAACGAAACCAGGTGCTTGTTTTACCAAATACTGGAAACAGAAGTTAGCTTCCAGCTTGGTTTGACTAAATACCCATCCCACATTGTGCTCATGTGGTTCATTGTTTTATGTTTCATTATTTATAGTCAAATCTAAAATTTACCTCACTTTAATTCCACTTCCATTGAGTAACTCAATTTGTCAATTCACAAAAGTCTTATTTTCTTAAGTTTTATGTTTATTTTTTGTTTCTGATCACCTGATATTTATGGCTGTGCATATATAAAATAATTGTACAAAGAACAAGCAGGCACTGACAATTCAGTTTTTATACTGTTTCTGATGGAAATTGCGGTTTAACTGTAATAAAAAAAAGTTTCTAGAAACAACCTTGCATATCGTTGCTTTCTCTAGTGTGAGTAGATAAGTTTGAGATTGGAGTGGATGCGTAAAAATAAAATTACGTTTTACGCACGCAATAGATCTATACTTCATTTGCTCAATCTCTGATTTTCGTGAATGACTTGAGTATCAAATTATCAAATTTTAGTTTTAAATAAATTAGAATTAGACATATTCAAACAAACAATTCGAACACGATATTACAGCATGGCACCAGAAAATTCGTGCGTAATGACGATGCGCAGTGAAGCCTATCAGATGATGCTGTAGGTTTCTCTCAGCAGCCCTCTGTGAGTGCGCAGGAAACCATTAACAAGGAGGGGATATCCTGGACAATCGCGGCCCTACCGACTAAGCGCTGCGTGGGAACAAGCAGGAGGACAGGGAACCGAAGAGGCCTCAATCGTAGGGCCAATAGAGTTTTAGGAAAGGGTAGAGAACGGTGGACGCCCTTTTGATGTAACGCAACATACCTTCATAAAATAATATAAACAGATGGACAGAATAAGGGGATTCATATCAACCGGCCACTGCCGCGGATCACAACTGTCACCAAGAGAATAAAAGGCCTTTTGGTTCCCTCTGCTGGCCGTAAATGGCAGTGACTTAAATGCACCAATCTAAAATAAAAGCCACCAATATTTGACTTCATTATTATTATTATTATTATTATTATTATTATTATTATTATTATTATTATTATTATTATTATTATTATTATTATGTTTGCACGTGTGTGTAAAGTCACTCTCAAACAACAGTTTCATTCACTGAATCCCAGATCTTTATTATCCACTGCTTGCTCACAAAGATATATGTGGAGAGGAGGAACACACACATAGACAGAGGAGAGAGAGAGAGAGAGAGAGAGAGAGGCAGGTAGGAGTCACCATCAGCGCTAAAAGTGATACACTGTACTTCTGTTTTACATGGCACAAGCAAACCATATCTACCTGCCTTTTAGGAAACACACTCACGCGCCACCTACGGGCTAAAAGATGCATTGCCACTGAAAAATGAGGCTTTGAATACAGTCAGATACACCTTCACAGGTCTCAATATCGTGTGCCAGCTTTGAGCTCAACCTGGACCTAGTGCTGTTGAGTGCAGTGGTTCTAGTAGTTGCTGATGCTGTTGAATATTGGTAAGCACTACTCTAGCCTCAAGGAAAAATATGGAAAATGATTCACAGTAACAAGTCTGATCTCAAGTGTTGGTCTTGACTCCGCACCTCTGGCTTTTACAATAATGTGCTTGAACTGTAAAAAAACAAACAATAAATGCAGATATACCATTGATTCAGGGTTGTCATGTGACTTATTTTCCCAGGTTGCCAGGTTGGACAGTATTTAGCAAGCTCCCCTTGAGCGCAATGCTGTGCTATGATGATTGGGCTAAATAGCTGACCAAGCGGAGAGAGTGAGTGCTTCTAAAATGCAAGTGGAAAGATATAGAGGTTGTAGACGGAGAGACGGAGGATAGGCTCATTAAATGCTATAGTGTTCCCCTGAATTGTCACAGAGGTTGATGTGCAATGACAGTTCTCCTCAAAATGCTAACTCCTGCATTTTCTGGTGCCAACGTGATAATTCGGGAGTGAGGTGGATTGGAATCACTCCAACCAAAAGCATCTAATTTTGGAAAGAGAAGCTGATGCCAAGAAGCTAACATTTTGTGGAGATGAAAGTCATGGCACGCATTAGCTAGCTGGCAAACTCACAACAAACACTTTAGCCTGTCACCACACGGGAGAAAAAATCAGTTATCAGGCTCAAATGGACAAAGTAAATATTAAAATGACCAAACCATTACATCCATATATGCAAGAGGATATTCAACTTAGATATAAAAATGGCACACTGCAATCAATACTTTTTGCTGCTTGTATAAAACAAAAAAGGAAGTATTTACAAAAAACCAATGCCCACTTTCACTTGTCAATTTTTTTCTTTTCATTGGAAACAGAGCAAAAAACATTCTTATTTAGGGAAGAATGGGTGGGAGTCATTACGTTTTTTCATTTCAAAACAATTTTTGCATCTTCTTACCACCCCCAACCCCGCCTGAATCTCCCACTATTTAGGACCATGGATGTTTGATCGTTTTGGAAGGTTAATGTTATGGAATGGGCAGGTTGGTTACTTGGGGCAGAGGCAGGGGGAGAGGGGAGGGGGTCTGGGGTGGTAGTCGTGGTGGTGGTGTTGTTGGTGCTGGGGGGGCCTCGGGACCATGGTGGGGGTTTCTCATGCGGTCACCTCTTCTCTCAACTCCTTGTTCCTGCGCACTTCCTGAGCGTGCTTCTCCTGCAAACATCATACTCACTAGAATTAGACATGCATCTCATTCCTAGTATATATGTAAAAACTCAAAGATCAAAACAAAACAACAAAATAAGAGTGCATTTATGGTCTAAAATTCTTAACACAATTTTCAGATTTTCCCCAATTAACCCAATAATTAGCATATTGTAACCACTTTCTATATTCAGTAATATACCCATCAGTTTGCAAATTTGTTTGTGGCTACAATGTTGTTTTGATTTTCTGTACTTAGACCTTCTGTGATGCCTACAATGGTATTGTTCTTGGAGAACAGTAAGAACATAACAGCTGAACACAACTGATGATGAAAAATACTATATGTGTTTTATTATTGTTGGTTTTGATTAATTAAAATTATTTCCTTATGGCATTTCCTTTTTGAGAAAATCTGCATCCAAGTGTTCAATAAATTGCATATTGATGCATCTTAATGAGCTCAAATTATTTACCTCAACACACATTTGCTTGCTTGGCATGGGTTAATATTATAACAGAATGGGTGTTTGCGTACCTTCTCCTGCAGGCGCTCCATCAGGGCGGCCATGTAAGCCATCCGGTTCTCCTCGATCTGTTCCATCTTGAGCTGCAGCTTCTCCTCGGCCATGCGGCTGAAGTTGCTGTTCTCCTCCATGGCTCTAAGCAGCACATCGCGCTCATGTTCCCGCTTTTCGGCCAGAGCTCGCAGCACTGATGCCTCCTGGGACTGAAGATAAGACAAATAGTGAATCCCTGCAAAACTAGAATGACTCAGGGAGAAAAATGAACAGAAGGCTGTTTTGTTGCAGTATAGGCAGAAATAAAGTGCTCTTCTCTTTTGTAGCAGTTTTTAATAGAAAATAGATACTGCAGTGCAGAATACAAAAGGGTGAGGAAGCTGCCTGCTGCATTGATTGGTCTCTCAATGAGATTTTGCAAAAACACCTGCAATTTGTCAAACTCAGTCTTGTTGAGCCTAGTTCGATCCCTCATGGCCTTTTCTGCTGTTTCTATTGCATTATGCGCCTCAAACCTCCATTCAAAATTCCAACAAACTACAGCTGAATCTGAAATTGATATTTTGCATGTTTTACCCTTTGGATATGGGCAACTTATTTGTATTTGGGAGTGACATAGTGATTGTGGCATAAATTAGTTATCATTGCTCTCATGCTGTTGCTACTGTTTATGAAATGCAATTCCTTCCCTGATAGGTTAATACTAATGTATAAAAATATAGTTAATCCATGACCTGCAGTCTGTGACATCTGACACACTGCAAGTGTGATATTGATGTCAGGATTGATTTGTGGGTGAGCTGTGGATTTGTCAGCTGCATGACTTAAAGTATTGACATCAGAAATCAATGAAGTGCAAGAATTGGACAAAGTCAATTTAGTTTTGAGAGGAACATGCTCTCAAAGCAGTCATCAGAGTGACCAAACAGCCCCAGAGCACATAAATCATGTTAGATGAATAAAGTAAGTCAAGGACACAGTGTGAACTGGTTTATGTTTGCTTGTGCATTTTTGGGCCAACTCTAAATCCTCCTTGTGGTCCCAGGCTGTGTGATGTAAATTACCATGTGGCCACTGGGTGTAAGAGACTGATAAGATGCATGCTTACTCTCCGCCGGTCCTCAGCTGCCTCCAGTTTCTTCTGGATGTCCTCCAGGGACAGGTCCCTTTTGGGGGGGCTGGTGATGCAGTGGGCTGACTCGGACACAGGGGATGAGGGCTTTAGGATCACCTCGAAGGCCTGGCCCGATGCTCGCTTGTTGATAGGTTTGATGTCCAAGTCTGAATAGAAGAGAAAATAGGTGTAAGTTAAAATTTCATAAAACAAATTAAAGTTTCATTACATGTATTTTTTATTATTAAGAATGAATCATCTGGATCTTCATTAGATTCAGTATTGTGAAATATGCTGTATGTTCTTACTCAATATGAGATCGAAGGCCTTTGTGGGTCAATGACCAAAAGTAAGAATAATATTGAAATCATACTTATAACATAACTTACTTTTATGTATTATATCATACTCCTGTCATGTATAACCTTTGCAAAACAGAACCTTGCTTCTGCAAAACTATTGCCAGATACGCATAATATTGAAAAACAATCAGCGTGTTTACCTTCAAAGTCCCCCATGATGTTTTTGCGAGTCTCGGGGTAGAGACAGGAGCAGATGAGCGACAGCACTGAAATCTCCTTCATCTTCTCTTTGTAAGCTGCAAACACACACAAACATTACTTAGACAACGTTCCACTGACACATTTAATCATTAACCCACTTTTTCGACCTCCAGGGCAATAAACATGAAAAATTAGCTAAATTATTATTCATCATTTTCCTAAAATAAGCATCAAAGGGTTTACACAGATGTTTTGGTCTTTGTCTCCAGACTGTATGTGTCCTAATTTCCCCCTCCAGCCAAGATGCTCCCTTACCCTCAGGACTCTACACACATCGTTAGCTATGCATTTCATTTTAGCCCATTATTTATTAACGTGGAAAAGACCAACGCCCTTTAGCTTCCATTTTGTAGCTTAAAAAATATCGGACTATACAGTCATTTCCAAAGGCTAAGATTTACTTGAGATATTGAGATAATCTTTGGGCATCTCATCCTCTGATGTTGCTTAGACGCTAATAGTCAAGAAGCTTATCTGCCCAGAGCAGTCATTTTGTAATCAAAACAAACATGGAGAATCTCAATTTCCTATTTAGCCTATACAACTTTGTTTACAGCCCACATTCACCTTTGAGACACGGTGGATGAAGGGTAATGCTAATATCTGGAAGCAAATAGTGAAGGATCTTGCTTATCTGTGAAATGCAAGAAGCAGATATATCTCTCTGTGGTAATAACATCACAGTAAAGCTGGCATCAAAATGAGCACATTTTGATTTGGAAACCATCAGCTGTTACGCTCAGTGGGCAGGAACAAAGCCAAGGGAAAGAAAAATGGTCTAACCTTGAATTAGCAAACTTGGGGTTTTCTCCTGGTTTAGTCCTGTTTTTAAATTCTTAAAATATATATATATAATTTTTGGTCATCTTATTCTGTTGCTTGTATGGGAAAGTAAAATGATGGTTGTCATAGATAATATAGATTTATTTAGGATTATTACATTATAAAGTTGTCATAAAATAGATTAGTTTGGCTCTGGCAATTGCCAGTGCCATGCCCAATGGGTTGGAACAAAGTACTGTAAAAGTCAGACACTGTACATTGAACAGCCAACCTTTTATACTTTAGTTTTTCATGTTTTCTTGGCACGTATCCATTGGTAAAGCATGCCCAGAAGCCTATTGGGAGGGGGCAAAAATATCCGCAGCACACTGCAACTTGTGCCAGAATGTGCCTTTGGAGAAGTGCTCCGTCAGGCTCTACAGCTTCATAGTACACATTTACATGGCGAATGTCAATGTGGTATAATCCATCACATCCTGCAGGAATGAAGTGTATGGCAGTGATTTATACTTCAGAGCAGGTACAACGGCTGATCTACCAATGAGATTTAGTGAAAAGGAGCTTCTTGGTGAGTGGCTTACAGTGTACAGTAAACCTAATACAAATCTTCTTTCCTCATATTCTCAACTCTCCCCAAGCAGACGGTTAGACGCCAAACTAATATGATCAAGGCTCACATGTAGCTGGCAGCACTCTCTAATGGTCTTGTTAACCCTGTCCCACAGGAGCACAGAGCAGCAGGGGGTTTCAGCTGCATCAAAGCACACGGGTGAGTAAAAATTTGACATGAACGATGTAAACAAAAATGAGAGTTTGAAGGGTGACTGGTGGAGGTGTTGAGTTTTTGGCCAAGAACAGTGCTATTAGTATGACTTAAAGGTCTTTTGTTCTGATGTACATTGTTTAGGCTTGATTTAGAACTGGTTAGGTCCTTGTTCACTAAATTTAGATCTTGGTTAATAACAATAATGTAGTCTTAGTTTGGTCTCATTTTAATTTTTGTTTTTAAAACAACCAAAGAATACTTTGATAGGTCCTGCTTGGTTGTTTTTTTTTTTTTTTTTTTAGCTCTAAGTTCTAGTTTGAATTTCAGTATGTTTTTTTTAGTAAAATAGAATAAAAATCTACACTTACCCTGGGTAATATTTTTATTTTAATTGTTTTTTGATTTGGGGGGTAGAATTGTACTCCACACTAACTAAACAGAACAGAGTAAACACAGACAAGACTCCCCCCCGGGAGCCTTTATCTCCTATAGGCCTATCCTAATGGACGTAGCCCAGGTGTACAGACAGCACTTAGCTTTTCAATAACCCAACCACCCTTACCTCTGACATCTGAGGGTTGTACGAGCGAGGCACTTTCAGATGCTCGTCAAAAACTCATTAGGAACTGTGTGTCGTCTATCAGGACACCAACAGGACAGTCATTTTGACAGTTAGGAAGCAATCAGTTAACGATTCATTAGCGCAGATAATATAGGTTAAGTGTTGGTATGGAGGAAGTTACTGGTTGCTGGTGACCAATAAAACTAATTGACTCCATCACTATAAAAACATTCTTACCATTCAAACTAATCTCTTTGTAAATGAGCCAGAGCTCCCAAGGCAATAAAACTGTTTTCTCATTTTTCTATATGCCTAATATAAAAATATGAGATTCTCTACTGTGCAAAATATTAGATTATTTTCCCATTTCTCTCGAGGGAAGAAGAACTCCTCTGGCACCTACAGTAATGAGCTCATCCCTGTGGATAAGGCAATGACAAACGACAAGCAATGACATCCCATAGTAAGAAACGTCCAAATCAGTGAGATGCAGTGAGGAGATGGCAGGTAGTATATGACACTATAATGATGCCAGTCTAGCCCATAAGGGCCGTGCATGCTTCTAGCTCAGCCACAGACACGCTGCCAGCACTTCCTGTTTCAATCCATCACAAGAAAAGCAGAGGTCATCAATATCCTCTGCCCCCGCTCCCATCTCGTCTCTCCCTTCTGCATCCCTCAAACCCGGCTCCTGTTGTAAAACCCTCAATTTTATTACACTTTGTCTTCCACCATAGGACACTGTGCCTTGCCCACTATTCCTACCTTTTCATTTATCTTCAAGGTTATAGTTCGATAACAGAAAAAAATAGCTGATGCGGTGTACCAGGGACTATTAAGGTTGTTGCTATAAATGTGACCGAGTTTACGGCCCTCCAGAGTGCAGTAGTGCCATGGAAGCATTGGTTCAGCTCTTGTGTGATAACTTTTACAATGAGGCCATTTGATAACCATATAATCGCAAAGTTATTAAGGCATTACGATGCAAGAATGGCTGCTGAAGGAATTGCTATGAGAAATAGGGCAACAATGGTAAGAGCTAAACCACACCCAATACGGATATTGCCATTATTGAAATACAATATATGACTAAAGATTTCAGCCGAGATGTAACAGAGTATCTGATTTCCAATATGCAATGAACACATCATGAGTATATGGCAAACCATTATCTAGAATCAATGTCATCAAAACTGACCAACATCTGAAGGTCTGTGGCAACATGCTGCATTGATCATGACTGATACTGCAAGAAGATTTGTAGTAATAAATAGAAAAATGTAAATTAAAAAAAGGAAATGTGAATTTGTCTGACACCACTGCATGGTTTTTATATAATGGCACTGTTGTCTGAGGAGGTTCTGTTTCCGACAAGAGGAAGAAATTGATTTTGGGGACCAGTTGAATGACCACACCTAATTGGATATGACAAGAGAGCGTGATACAAATCAGAATAAGTGCTTAGAGGCTGCAATGCACATGGAGTAATAATTGGAATAGTGGTGAACCTTTCATAAAACTCAAAATAAATGTATTACTAAAACATGCAAAGTTTAATTTCTCCTCCAAGTAAATGATATCAGATGCAATTCACATGAGACTAAATGAACTCAGTGACCCACAGTCTGAGTATGGCGGCTTTATATGCCTGCTCCTTGCCCATCCCACCCTGTCTGTCCACATCTCAAATCATGAAGCAAGAGGAGGAGGTAAAGGGGGAATTAATGCCAGCCAGGTTTTAGCTGCTGCCTGTGTCCCTGGGCGCAGACGCCAAGACCCTTAAAGCTGTCTGCCCCTTCATCTATCAAGTGCCCAGCGAGCCAGAAGACAAACTAGACCAGACAGGGCGCACTCCTGCACTTTAATTAGCACCTAAAACCAAAACAATGCCTTTGCGAAGTTATGCTTTTGGCAAGGCCTACAGTGTTTTAAACCTTTGGATGTGGTGTAATAAATTATACATAAAGCTTTGGCTCAGATACGGCTGGCAAAATACAAGGCCTACCCTTGCTATAACCACCATTTTGTAATATATGCTCATTCCAGATATTGTCACAATACAAATGGTGATACAACCATTATATCACAGTTAATAACCTCTATTGCAGCTATAAACTATGTCTGATGTATCTATTCGCATCGGTCGTAAATTTTTCCCTCGACTGTAAAACCAATCCTCGACAAGTCCATCTTTCCCCAATTCATCCAGCTGCAATTTGCTTCACTGTAGACTTGACACCGTTTCTGTGAAAGTCTGACCCAGATTTGGTGAAGGGATTTGTCGCGGTGAGATGTTCCACACCCCGGAGAGAGAGTGGCTTGCTCTTTTTTTGAAGGGACCAGGGATGTTGGGTGGGGTCGCTGAAGCTGCATTATGCTGCACGACCGTGAGTCAGGCTGCGAGAACAGGTGATGCATTCACGGAGCAGCTACAGCATTATTACAGACTTTTAGTAAGCGTGACGAAATAAACTGCATTGTAGTTATTTGGGATTTTTTACAACGAGGTGGAATAGGTGGGCCACGATTAAATAGTTGCGTAGAATGTACGTAATTGTCTGAAAATTTGAAACAAGTGCATTTGAAAAATACCTAATCATTGTAAATCAATATTGATATCTATGTTACTTTAGCAATTGCAAGAACCACTCCCTTGAATTAATCATCATCCATCTCTGTACCGCTTTGTGCAGTAGATAACGCCTCACGTCTTCAAATCTGTCACCCCACGTTTAACTCATCTCATACCACAAGAAATAAAGAGTATTTTGTACAACTTACCGATAGCGGTTTTGGCCATTTTGTCTGGTGTTGTGGGAGCTTGGCAGCGCAGGAGGATCGTGTGGACGGAGGGTGCTGTGTCTCGGGGTGAAGGACTGCTTCTAAGGCACTGAGTCAGCAGAGACGGGGGCTGCCGGTGCGCCTGGTGGTCTGTCAGGAGCTGCGTGAAGACCGGAGAAGATAACGGGGAGCGACAGGAAGTACGCAGGTTCTCTTCACATTAAAATTCACTTGTGATCTTTATGACTCGAACAAAATACAAATCACCATAATAACAAGGGGTAAAACAGCCCTGAAAACGATGTAGCTACTGCGGCGTTGATTTGGCCCTTTTCTGGTTCAATATTGCAGTAAAATTCTGATGATTCAATTTTATTTTTTGCAACCAAGAATACAACAATGGTGGTTTCACGCACTAAAGAATACCAGCCAACCTTAGATAATCAGTAAAAGGTATCTATCATCTGGAGAATCACCAGTATATGTGATTAAAAATTGTGTTGGCATTGTCATTAATTATACGTATTTTGTATCGATGGAAATGTACTGAATGTTTCATAAAACAAATAGTGTAATGCGCAAACTTTTGTTGCAAGAATGTCCCAAGCCCGATAACGCGGGCTAAGATTCGGAGGGAATGTGTTTAGTATGTAACAAAACTGTCCCCCTTTGAAGTGTAATTACAGGTTTTTAATTTTCACGGGCTGGCTGGTTATTTTTGACTTTTTATTTTACACAATGCTAGGCTGAACCTGCTAAAACTAAAACTGATTTTATTTATGTGCTATATTTTATTTTATTTTAGACCTTATTTGTAGCTTGCCCCCCTTATTTTGAAAGTTACCAGCAGTCGCCTTTTTGTGGGCTGTGTGCTTCTGAGCTTGACAAGGTGTTTGCCTCCTATAGTTCACCCCTATACGGCTACGATGTTGGCTAAAGTGCGCGTCTCATGTCCCTGGGTGGGAAGGAAAGGGCGGGGGCCTTTTCTTGTGCTGCTGTGTGTCGTCTGCGCCAAATCTCTGTCCATGGTGCTGAAACCCAAAACAATCAAAATTTACCATTCCATGTATCCAAGTGTACTGACCTATTTCTATGTTAGGCCTATGCATCCAGGTTATTTGTGTACTTTGTATTATGATTATGATTATTATTATGGCCATTATAATGATTATGATTATGTTTTTTATCATCATGGTTATTATAGTATTGTTGTTATTGTTATTATGAGTAGTAGTATGATGATGATGATGATGATGATGAAGATTAATTTCTTTATTTTTTAAAAAGGTGGTGAATGACCCAAACCTCAACCCAAAAAAGCCATGGCTACATGGAGGCTACATCCAAATAAATATTGCATTTGAATTCCTTTGTATCCAGAAGGCATAGTTTATATTTTGTTGAAAAACATTTATGATATAAAACTGGGCTGATCTGGAAGAGAGAATTGGTGAATAATATGAAAACATTATTTATAGAACAATATGTAATACAATACAGGGCATTATGAGCTGAAAATTATTAAATTGACAGTTTTACTTTAAGGGAATGACGTTTGCAGTCTGGGAAACAAAAATCTTCAAAGGAGAGAGGAGGGAGAATTTATATGATTCTATATGTCTTATGGTCAGGGCAGGCTGATTATCATAAATATAAGTATGGAATGGTATAAATGTATTTAGGAGAGCCTTCATAGAATAGCAACATGAGGCCAGTACTAGAAATCCCTGTACTGTAACTGCAGAACATGGGTCTGAGCATGGGTTTGGGGATTTCAGCCTGAAGCCTCAAGTGGCAGTAATGGTGCTGGTCAGGCTGAAGGATGTCACTAGAAGCACATAGCCAGAACGGTACATAACATTCAGAAAAAAACATTACTTTTTGTCATCCCCAGACATGCATTGCCATGAATCAAAAGAAGATATATATATTGACATATATATATATATATAAATATATATTTAGATAAATAACATTCAATATAGCTTATATAATAAAATACATATCAGTATCAAAGACAGTTATCAACTAAACTTCTTGGAAAAATATGTAAGCAATGTAGCTTATCTATCTAAAAGTAACCTACTGAACATTTAACGTATAGTAAAAGTGAGACAAATAATCTGAATATTGTGATAAGCAGTGTGCAAAATGGTTTGTTTGCGCCACAGAATTCGGGAGTTTGATGGTAACAGGTGGAATGATTTCTGTGTCTCTCAATGGAGCAGTGTGGCAGTTAAGAGTCTAGGGTGGTTGGATGTTATTATTGTTGCCCAATAGGTAAACAAACAAGATATCAATTTTACTTTTTCTGTCCATGATTCTTTGGCCAGTAGGACCGAACAATTGGCGATTATGTCAATCCCATAGAAATCATGTATAATCTGATCGTTTACAGCTTGCTTGTTGATTATTGATATGTTGATATATTATGCCCGAATTTGTGAGCTGGACTGCCTGACTCTGCAGGGTCCAGTTATTCATATGGGGATACTGACCCCATCCAAAAATGAGGAAGCAGCCACCACCTGTGAAACAGTTCCGGTTGTGGGGTTTGGCTCTGTTTTCTGTTGTACACAAAACACAAGTCAGGGTTTTCATTTCTTTGCCACCAAGACTGAGGAAGCGATGGTGCTAGATTTCAGCATTGTTCTCAGTTCGGACATAACTGAGCACAGCCTATAGGCCAAATAATCAGGGTGCATTACCAACAATTACCACTGGGTGGGGACAAGTGTCTTTAGAGAGAAAAGAGCGAGAGAGAGACACAGAGAGACAGAGAGAGAGAGAGAGAGAGTGACAGAGAGAGAGAGAGAGAGAGAGAGGTGAAATTTGAGCAGTCAACCCAAACCACTTTATGTTGTAACTCGTCTTTGATAAGTATTTTGTTCATCTTTTAACCTACAATTTTTAATCGATTTTCTTGACATACATTTTATGGGTTTTGCCTCAAGTTGCCAGGACGACGAGCGTGCGGGGCGGGGCGGAGCGCGGTTGCTGGTTGAGGACGTTGAGGCGCAGATGTTTCTGCTGTTGGAGCAGCGACAATAAGTTCAAGGCAAGAGTCTGAAGCTGGACTTGTGGACATCTTCATAGTTGAAACTGAACCGCCTCACGGGTAACAGTTTATCTTTTAATGTTTAATTCTGATATACTCGTGATGTAGCTAACTGATAGATTCCAATCCAGCTGGGGTTGAATGTTTTGTGTAGACTTTGGCTTTACTTGACACACTAATGCATCATACAGTAGTATGGCGTTAGCATGTTCTTCGGCATCAGATTTCCTCTTCTAAAGACTAGCTTGTGCTACCGCGCTCGGCTAACTCATTAATGATGAATGAGCACACCGTGGTGAAGTTGTTTGGATATTGGATATTCGACACATTCGACACATTCGCTCTCACGGGCAGCACTACATGAGAGTGCCGAACGCGATGCACTGGACGCGGCTTGTGTTCGCTAGAATTTGTCGGCAAATGTTCCGGGTGGTATTTAGGGACCGACAATAAATTACCGCGTATGGACAAAACCATAAAAAATTAATTGAAAAATAATTAAGCATAATTCTACATGATGAGGAGGATGGGGTACAGCAATTACTTTTTCTTGAACATGCATTTTCAGTTTTTTAAAAAACATTTTAGTTAAAAATTAAAGTTTTTTTTCAATAACTTTTAGATTTTGCGACCCATTCACTCCAAAATGATGCAGAATAATTCTACATGAGGAGGAGGATGGGGTACGGCAATTACTTTTTCTTGAATATGCATTTTCAGTTTTTTAAAAAACATTTTCATTACAAAAATAAGGTTTTTCTTCAATAGCTTTTAGGTTTTGTGACCCATTGACTCCAAAATGATGCAGAATAATTCTAGATGATGAGGAGGATGGGGTACGGCAATTGATTTTTCTTGAATATGCATTTTCATTTTTTTTAAAAACATTTTCATTACAAAAATAAGGTTTTCTTCAATAGATTTTAGGTTTTGTGACCCATTCACTCCAAAATGATGCAGAATAATTCTACATGATGAGGAGGATGGGGTACGGCAATTGATTTTTCCTGAAAATGCATTTTCAGTTTTTTAAAAAACATTTTCATTACAAAAATAAGGTTTTCTTCAATAGCTTTTAGGTTTTGTGACCCATTGACTCCAAAATGATGCAGAATAATTCTAGATGATGAGGAGGATGGGGTACGGCAATTGCTTTTTCTTGAATATGCATTTTCAGTTTTTTAAAAAACATTTTCATTACAAAAATAAGGTTTTCTTCAATAGCTTTTAGGTTTTGTGACCCATTGACTCCAAAATGATGCAGAATAATTCTACATGATGAGGAGGATGGGGTACAGCAATTGATTCTTCTTGAATATGCATTTTCAGTTTTTTAAAAAACATTTTCGTTTAAAATTTAAGGTTTTTCTTCAATAGCTTTTAGGTTTTGTGACCCATTGACTCCAAAATGATGCAGAATGATTCTACATGATGAGGAGGATGGGGTACAGCAATAGATTTTTCTTGAATATGCATTTTCAGTTTTTTAAAAAACATTTTTGTTTAAAATTTAAGGTTTTCTTCAATAGCTTTTAGGTTTTGTGACCCAGTCACTCCAAAATGATGCAGAATAATTCTAGATGTTGAGGAGGATGAGGTACGGCAATTGATTTTTCCTGAAAATGCATTTTCAGTTTTTTAAAAAACATTTTCATTACAAAAATAAGGTTTTTCTTCAATAGCTTTTAGGTTTTGTGACCCATTGACTCCAAAATGGTGCAGAATAATTCTACATGATGAGGAGGATGGGGTACGGCAATTGCTTTTTCCCGAAAATGCATTTTCAGTTTTTTAAAAAACATTTTCGTTACAAAAATAAGGTTTTTCTTCAATAGCGTTTTTGTTTTGTGACCCATTCACTCCAAAATGATGCAGAATAATTCTACATGAGGAAGAGGATGGGGTACGCCAATTGCTTTTTCTTGAATATGCATTTTCAGTTTTTTGAAAAAAAAAAACATTTTCATTACAAAAATAAGGTTTTTCTTCAATAGCTTTTAGGTTTTGTGACCCATTCACTCCAAAATGATGCAGAATAATTCTACATGATGAGGAGGATGGGGTACAGCAATTGATTTTTCTTGAATATGCATTTTCAGTTTTTTAAAAAACATTTTCGTTTAAAATTTAAGGTTTTCTTCAATAGCTTTTAGGTTTTTTGACCCATTGACCCATTACAAAAATAAGGTTTTTCTTCAATAGCTTTTAGGTTTTGTGACCCATTGACTTCAAAATGATGCAGAATAATTCTAGATGATGAGGAGGATGGGGTACGGCAATTGATTTTTCCTGAAGAAAACCTTATTTTTGTAATGAAAATGTTTTTAAAAAAACTGAAAATACATATTCAAGAAAAAGCAATTGCCGCACCCATCCTCCTCATCATGTAGAATTATTCTGCATCATTTTGGAGTCAATGGGTCACAAAACCTAAAAGCTATTGAAGAAAAACATTATTTTTGAAATAGATGTTTTTTTTTTTTTTTTCAAAAACTGAAAATGCATTTTCAGGAAAAAGCAATTGCCGCGTACCCATCCTCCTCATCATGTAGAATTATTCTGCATCATTTTGGAGTCAATGGGTCACAAAACCTAAAAGCTATTGAAGAAAAACCTTATTTTTGTAATGAAAATGTTTTTTGAAAAACTGAAAATGCATTTTCAGGAAAAATCAATTGCCGTACCCCATCCTCCTCATCATCTAGAATTATTCTGCATCATTTTGGAGTGACTGGGTCACAAAACCTAAAAGCTATTGAAGAAAACCGTACATTTTAAACGAAAATGTTTTTTAAAAAACTGAAAATGCATATTCAAGAAAAAGCAACTGACGTACCCCATCCTCTTCCTCATGTAGAATTATTCTGCATCCTTTTGGAGTGAATGGGTCACAAAACAAAACGCTATTGAAGGAAAAAACTCATTTTTGTAATGAAAATGTTTTTTCAAAAAACTGAAAATGCATATTCAAGAAAAACAATTGCTGTACCCCATCCTCCTCATCATGTAGAATTATGCGTAATTATTTTTCAATGAATTTTTTATGGTTTTGTTCATACACGGTAATTTATTGTCGGTCCCTAAATACCACCCGGAACATTTGCCGACAAATTCTAGCGAACACAAGCCGCGACCAATGCATCGCGTTCGGCACTCTCATGTAGTGCTGCCCGTGAGAGCGAATGTGTCGAATGTGTCGAATATCCAATATCCAAACAACTTCACCACGGTAATGAGCACAACGTCGAATCAATTGATAACACGTCAGTCACATATGAAAACAACGTGTTCTTCATCTCAGAAGCAGAAGCTCTTCTTTTTGTATGTCACAGACTGCTCAGCTAACAAGGCTACCGTGGCATCTCGGGCAAATCAATGACTGATGCAGTAGAGCAGTGCTTATCGAGCTAGTTATTGTGTTTTATGAGCGGTAATTTTGCGAAACGCAACTTTGGAAAAAATATGTTAAGTTTTAATGCGGACTTTGCGAAGTCGCTGCTGCTGCATGTCCACGTTTTACTACATCCGGGTGCGAGTCTCCATCAAATAGGTGAAGTAAAGTGAAGGGTAGACCACGGATCTATTCAAATAAGCTGTGAAAACCCTTTGTAACGCTGGTAGTAAGTAAGAAAAGCCTGGCTATGTTCATTTGTGTCTATCTTTTTACTGGAGTGAAGCCATCATTACTTAGCATACACAAGGGCATCTTTCCACTTTAGATTCTGACCCAATTGCAATACAATTAGTCTATACTGCTTTCTCAAAATTATATCAATATTTAACTTCGTTTTGATTGTTGGTGTTGCTCTGATTTACTGAATGAGCCTCACTGTCTTCTTCCCTTAAGTATGAAGGAATTGCCTCAGTCAAGTCTACTCATTTTAATTTGTGCAATGCATCATGTAGATGAGGTGTAAATTACTATGCTGCATTTAAAATACCATATTAATTTTGCAGTTAGATATGATGTTGCCCATCAACTGTGGGGTTTTTCATCTCTGGGCACATTTCCTTGCAAAATTACTGTATACTGCGAAGGGCAGAAATATATTAAACCCATTATCACTCGACCAACTGTTCATCATTTATACAGAAAAGTTCAATAGGCTCTAAGGCATTTCAGGAAAACTTGTTATTTCTGAATGTCATTAAAACAAAGTGAATTCAAAATGTTCAGCAAGACTCGCTTACAAATGAGTAAATCAATCATGCTGACCCTTAGGCAGCTGTAGAAAACATTTGAAAACATTTAGAGCGTGTTATTTGAGCTCATTGAGCTGGTATGTCAAGTTTATGGCTCACTACAGAGAAGTAGCTTTTGAAATGCTCATCTTATCTGTATGTTCTTATCTTTGTTAGGCAGCATTTTTGGTTTTATGTGGTAAATAGGGCTGCATAACTTGGGAAACATATCTAATTGTAATTTTTATAAACAATTTTAAACAATTTGACAAATAGACTTTAATAGGCTTATGAACTGACAAATTAATAAAAGAATCCCATGCATTTCTAAACAAGTTTGCACAGATCGAAACGACGGCTGGGAGATTTTATGGAGAATAAGACAGGGTATTTTGTTGTTTATGGAGGAAATGATGCTGCTTCAAAAATTGCAGGATTTGCTAATTGCGTCCATTCAAATTGCAATTTTGATTCGATTGCGATTAATCTTGCAACCCTAGTGGTAAATTACAGCACTTCTTTAAAGAGGCTCGCGTCAAAGAAAGCAGAAAGCCATTATGGATTCCTGCTCCTGAAAAGACTTTTGTTTGAATGAAGAGGATTTAACTTGAATTGAACAAACTATAAATCACTGAAACGGCAACCAATCAGTGCTCATTTTATGAAGAGACTCGGGTAAAGATGGAGAGATACAGTCTCATGATAAAGAGGTTATTATTACCATCTCAAGAGTTTTCCACACCACTGGAAAAACTCTACCTTTCAAAACTAGGCTCTATTCACCAGTGTTATTTTTATTTACGTGTCTGCATCGGAGTGCTTCTTTCAACTCATTCCTCAAATCTCCCACTTACATTTGGCTACATAATAAATAGCACAAAAACCCCTGGTTCAACCAGAAAAATGGAAGTCAAGTCCAGCTTTATCTGCACAAGAGAGGAAAGTCTTAGAGAGTCGTTAGTAAATCAGAACTGAAAAGATTTAACTTCTCCCGTGCCACCATTTTACAACCTCTTATGTACACACAAGCTAACAGCAAATTAGCCGCTGTCCTATACTTAAGACAAACAGAAGCAGTTTGCAATATTTTCCCCATTTGAATTCACATTTTCTGTTTTACAAGTCGCCTTGCAGGTGGTGGTTATAAAAGAAGATATGTTTCTCATTTTTGCGTCACTTATGCCTGTCAGGATAATACATTTTGAAGTGCGATCTATTACTGAAGAAAATATTGACCACTGTTTCTCAAAATCTGTAGTTTGAATTTGTTTTATTTAGACACAAATCTATTAATGCTTTCATCGTCCATTGAGTTTATCATCATTTCAAATCAATTTGACCATAGACTCGAAAAGCCAAATATTAAGTCAGTAGGTACTTGATGCAAAAAGTTAGTTTGTAGTTATTGTAGTTTTGTTCTACGATAACATTTGAACTGTAGACAGAACTGAATAAAAAACAAATAGTCCCCCGCAGTGCAATGAAAAAGCACCATGATGAATATTAACCCTCAAAAATGATTGATTTGTCTCTCATTTATTGAAGATTGGGTTGATCACAATTGTTGTGACATCACTCTAAAGAAAATAGAAGATTTAGAGTGACTCTCTGGAGTCAGGTTATGTTTTCCATTATTGTCACATGTCAGACTGTGCTGTGATTGGCTGGTTTTCTGTGCTCCCTCAGGTCACCTTAATCCTGGGGGCTTGGTGCTGTCAGCCTCAAAGCAAGCCTGGAATTAATTAAACTCATATGTTTCGTGAAAAGACTAGCAAGGATTTTAGCTCTGCCACTGCCCGTGGTGCAAGATGCTCTGGAATGAGTCACAGTTGTCAGTGGCATCTTCAGTATCTGTTTTCTTTATTTTGTTGGATGCATGTCACAACTTGCCACCATTTGTTCTCTTCTCAAAGATGTTTCCTCAAAGGTCTGATCCATTTTATTTCAAAGTCTTCAGTCTGAAGTGCCTTGTCCCTGTGCACCTGTTTTGGTCACATATTTGCTAGGGCTAGTCGACTAAAGGAATTCTTGGTCAACTAAAGACATGCCTTGTGTATCGATTAATCGCTTAAAAGGAGGTGTGACACTAATAACTCTCAAATGTATTAGGATCTTGCAGAAAAACAACGAAAACAGAGAAGTAAGAGTAAAAATACAGAGTGAAAAGGCAAATTAAACTGTCAGTTACTCCAAAAGCTCCAGCTCACTCACTTCTTATTTCTGCTGATGTGCATTGAAATCCTCATAAACCCCAATAGAAAAAGCTGACTAATAAGTATTTGGTTAACTAAACTGCATAAACCGATAAATCGACCAAAGAGTACAGCCCTACTGTTTGCTGTCTTCCAGACAGCAGAAGCTTGTGTGCCCGGGTCTGGCATTGAAATGGTGGACTAATCTGTTTTGGCAGTCTTCTGAAGTGGAGGTGGACAGCTCGACCAATGGGGGTCTCTCACCTTGCACCTGCATCTTTGTGTTTACCACAACCGGAGGGACAATGCTGGTGAAGAGAATTTTTTGCTGATGTTGGATAAACTTTTTGTTGCCCTTTCTTTCTCTGTTTAAACAGAGATGGACTAAAGCGGCATTCACTTATGATCTTTTGTGGTTGGCTTTATTTCATTTTTGGGCTGCATTGACTGTATAAATTTATTTTAGGATCCCCATTGGTCTTCACGGGAAAAAACTGGTGTCTACATATAAATTGCTCTTTGACGAATATGGGTCTCTTCCTTAGTTCTACATCATTTATTTGTATTGCCATAAAAACCTTTTATTGTTTGAAAAAAAGAGGAAGAAAAAAAAGAAGATTTATGCATTTATACTAAATATGTCTTGTATTGAAACTAGATAGTAATTTGAAGAAATTAATACAAAAATTGTTTTGATCTAGATTAAAGAACTCACTATAAGACCTCATGGTAATATTAATGAAATTACTATTATATTTTAAAATTAAAAAAAATAAAAATTACATTGTGTTATCTAAAAAATAGCTGTTTTTATTTTCATTGTGCTATTAAAATCAGGGTTTATTATTGTGCCTTTCCCTTTGTATCATAATAGAATTTGAAATTTGAGTATTTTGACGACATTGTTATGGAATTGCCCTGTACTGCTTTTGTAAATGCACTTCTTGTTCTAGACTCAAGTTCTCTATTCAAAATGCACTTCCGACCCACATTAACCGCCTGTGCTGGATTTTGACATTTGAAATGTAAGTGATGCTATTATTTTTGTATCCAACAGGTGAGCTTGATGTATATGGTCACCATGCCATTCTGATGAATCCTATGGTAACTGTGGAGCGCAGCTTTATTTACGACAGCTGGTGAGTTTTATTATAGTGCCTCATTCCCTGGTTGTAAAGTAATGCAGTCTCATTTTAGTTATTCACTGGCTGCAGTCGCTCTGACTCCATTAAACACGTTTCTCCTGATCCTCCACTTTTCTTCTCCATTAGCAGTGAGGCGGGCATAAGTAATTATTTGATTAAGTGATTCACTGACTCATCACTTGGACTTTTTGCTATTTTTGTTAGTGTGACCAAAGAGAAGATCATGTCCAGCTTAAACAGCCTCTTTAAGATGGATTCTAACAGAAGTGGATAGTAACACCCCGTCCCAGATCGACCACACCAATTTTTGTGGCTGCCAGCAAACAGCTCCTATTTCCTCATTACCTTCCCAATTGTGAGACTCTCTCTATCACAATGGGGGCTGAGGCCGACACTGTGTCCCAGACCAGCGGAGTTCGACTTAAACAGGAGATCTCCTTACTGCATGGGGTCTGTCTTATTGTGGGAAACATGATTGGCTCCGGCATCTTCATCTCACCCAAGGTAAGAGCCGCTGTATAGAAGATTTAACTTTGATTTTATAGATTTTTAACTTTGTGCTGTTGTCTTTGCAAGGGGGTTTTGATGCACACAGGCTCGTATGGCCTTTCCCTTGTTGTCTGGGCCATTGGAGGGATATTCTCGGTTTTCGGCGCACTGTGCTATGCTGAGCTGGGTACCACGATCCGGAAATCTGGAGCTTCGTATGCCTACATCCTAGAAACCTTTGGTGGTTTCTTGGCATTTATTCGGTAAGTCTTCTTAATCCTTGTTGTCTGTCCTTGGCAAATAAATTGACTACACTAAACCGGTCAAGCAGGTTATAACAAAAAGCCTGATGCAATGTGTAATATAATACATAAATGGGATGCGTAAATGCAAACATTTGAATAAATTTTACCTTCTAGATTTGGGTCGTTATTCCAAAACTTCTGCTTTAAATTAAAAAAATTTTAAAAATTTCATTCGGGCCTATAGTCTTGGTGTTATATGGTTTGTTAGGAATGTGAAGATTTGCAAAAACATTTAGTTAGATTTTACATTATTTATTAATATTTAATATCCTTTATATTGGTAGTGATAGAAAAAAATGCAATTAAAGATACTCAGAACATTGTCTGAAAATTATAAAATGGACAGTTTAATTTACTTGGCCGAGGGAACAATGTTCACAGTATAGCATACATACAGAAATGTTCAAAGATAGAATGTAGCAAAGAGGGTATCAGTTTATCTTTACAGGGCGAGTTGATATGATTAAATATTTGGTCAGGAATGAGTCGTTCTTCTGGAGATTATGGCAATGACATCTTTTCTGATTGTTTTTTATCATAAATTCCATGAAGGTTAAAACGTCTGACTAAAATGAGCCCCAATTCAAATTGATGCTCTTTCTGAACCCTTTGGAGTATAAACAAGTGGCTGGACTCTTTGTCAAGCTGAAACTGAAATTTTGGCCTCTGATGTCTGATTTACTCTTATTATAAGTGGTAACAATCAGAAGTATCAGATTTTCAATCCCATCTACATTTTCATTGTTAAATGTTTAAATGTGAGGAGGGGTAAAGCTGGTGTCTGGAAAGATTTAGAGGTTGGGCATTTGTTGGGTTTTGAAAATTCCTCTTTAAAAGCTAAAGCTAATTTCATACACAAACTGACCCGGAGTCATCCCAGAATAATTGATTTGACTAGAAATAAGTGGGTTACAGCATGTTTAACATGCCCAAGAGCTTGATTGTTTCCTTTTCTCAGATGTTGGACAAAAAGGAATAATAATAATGATTGTTATTTCTCATCAATCCATGTATGGTTCATGTTTTCCGTATTGATTAAAAAACCACACAAGATACAACCAAAACGTTTTTTCTGATTTTAAATCAAATTACATTAAAAATAAAAAAAAAAAAAAAAAATAAGGTTCCTCATGGCTGATGCATTGTTTGGCCGCTGACTATCCAATAATTTGTTTTTCTCGTTTTGAATTTGAATTAAAAACTGAATAAAACAAGTTAACCATACACTGTGAGACACAGTGTATGGTTAACTTGTTTTTATTATCATAAAACTCTCGCAGGTTATGGACCTCTCTGCTGATTGTGGAGCCTGCAAGTCAAGCAGTGATAGCCTTGACTTTCTCGACATACTTGGTACAACCTTTCTACCCGACCTGTGTCGCCCCATACGATGCGGTGCGACTCATCGCTGCTGCCATCATTTGTACGTAACCCTTCCCCCACCATAACATGTGTGACCTTTGTCTGCTGTTTACACTGGTGAAGGCAAACGGACTTGTGGGGCCCTTACAATTTCAATACTGATAATATTTTAGCCAGAGAATCTTTGAAATGCACTTTAGATTCTAAACCACCAGTAAAACTGTCTTGGAAAAAAAATCCTCTTGGAATCACACTATTTGTTCAAATACTTAAGTGTATTTACTGTACAGTAAGAGGGTCTATGAGGGGCTTAAACAAAGACCGCACTAGAGCTAGTCATGGTACAGAAAGAAACACAGAAAGCTGAATAGAGGTCTTTTATCTCCACTGTTAATAGTGAGCTTCAGATTAGTTATTACTGCAAGACTTATTTACACAAGGGTTAAATGTGTGGAATGACACACATGATAAACACAGTGGCAGGGCTTTTCTGTAATACTTGTGTCTGCTTTTCTAGTACAAAGCAAACCGAAACACTTGATTCACAAGAAAAATAGATCACAGTGAACAGTAATGTAAACTGTGACCTTCAGTGCCGTTGGACTTTTGCATGGACTCTTGAGTTACACACATGGCTTTACCTCACAAGGAGCTTGGTAGAAGTGCATTCAGTCCTTTTTTTACTTTGTTGTGTCAGCTATGTACTGTAAGTAAATATCTGTTAAAATAATGAACATAAACTTTCCACACTTTTTTTTCTTTAATACACCTGTCTGCATTCCTAGGTCTGCTGACTGCTGTCAACTGCTGGAAGGTCAAATGGGGAGCAGTTCTTCAGGTCGTCTCCACATTTGCCAAAGTGCTCGCGCTCATTGTAGTCATCATTACTGGGCTTGTCAAACTTGCACAAGGTGAATAAAAAGCTTCATACTTGAAACGTGACAATTACTGTGCAGGTTAAAGCATTTCTCGTTTCTAATAAATTTGGCTTTTTATTTGAAGGTTTTGATCAAAACTTTGAGGACTCATTTAAAGGCTCTAAAATGAACCCTGGCGACATGGCTTTGGCTCTGTACTCTGCTTTATACTCTTACTCAGGCTGGGACACACTCAACTTTATCACAGAGGAGATCAAGAACCCAGAGAGGTTTGTGTTACAAGTCTCTGCCTAAGACAGAAATATTTTAACTTTATTCAGGGGCATGTATTCTAAACATGGCATTTTAATAGTTCTATTTATAGTTTATAGATAAAGTTGGCATCCGAGGGGACACACACTAACGAACTTCTGTGGGGAAAACAATTCATTCATTTGAATGTAGCTCAGCTCTGTCATCCACTGATCAACAACTACAAGAGCTACACACAGAGTTTAGTTATATTGTGCTAAATCATGATGATAATGGCGCTAAATACAGACACCAAGACACAGAGAAGAATAAAGTGGTCAAACGCCCCAAATCTGTCTAATCTCTCAAATCTGTCAAATCTACTGCGATGCTAGCACCGTCTCCTGTATTTTTAATTTTTTTTACTTTTCTGGGGAAACATCAGGTCAACAACCTCCATTAAGACTTGGTTGTGACTTCATTTGAATTAGTTGAGCTCAAAATTGACATAATTCACCAGGAAAAAAAAGTTGTGCTTCCTATTTAATCAATGGAGAGGTTTCCCCCATGACAGACCACACCTTCTAATAGGACGGGTCGCCGACTGCTTATGTACACATAGTATTATAGTGTTTCCCATAGAAGGTTTACGATAAAACAATGGACAACTAACTGTGATTTCTTCATGCAGATATATTGTTCTGGTTATTTTAGACTATTGGCAGCCACCATATGAAGGGGAAACACTGGAATTACGCCAGTAATGTACACAAAGTGAAATATTGAACGCATACAGCTAGAAAAATGCTAATTAAATATCACACAATTAAAATATGACATTCCGTTATTTTCAATTATCACACAACAATTAAACCAATGTTATATTTGCACCTTCACAGTTAATCAACAGTATGCTGTACTTTATAAATTAAGAACCTTTTCAATATTATCATGTCTTTGTTTACATATTGCTTTATATTTTTTGCAGAAATCTTCCCTTGTCCATTGGAATCTCCATGCCTTTAGTGACAGTGATTTACATCTTGACCAACATCGCCTACTATGTTGTATTGGATGCTGACAGTGTTCTCAACAGTGAAGCTGTGGCTGTGGTGAGCATATCTAGTGATGAGCACCACCAGTGATGTGCTGTTTCCAAGCTAATGTCCGCTAATGCTAAACTTTGTTAGCCCTTTACAAGTTCTCTCCAAATTGAGTGCATCTGCTCAGCTCTGGGCTGTATCTGTCCCTGCAGTGGTTTAGATGGCACTAGTCTCTGGTCCATTGGTCTCTGTGGCATCACCGACTGTAGGAGTCGAAATGATGACAGGATCACATTTAGTTAAATACGTTAGAGACCTGCACAGGAACACAGGCAGGATGGGATGTGATTAGTGGCAGGCAGGGTTGATCCTTGAGTTATATTTTTGTGTGAATTCATAATACTGAGCTGTTTTTCTAGCTAGTTTGAAGTTTCTTAGTGCATTATTCTAGCCTCTCAGTAACGCTTTTTGACCACACAGGAAACCGAGCTGGAAATTTCAGTTTGTCAGTGACACATATTTACCGCACCCTACACTGTAATTTACTGGAAAAAGTTTTTTTTTTGGAACAGTTGTACAAGGACATTTTTGTTTGTTTGTTGTTCTTTTATTTATCAATTTGTATAAATATCCCCCTCTGTTTTTATCTTTCAGACTTTTGCAGATGAAGTGCTGGGGTGGGCTCGCTGGCTCATCCCTCTGTCTGTGGCCATTTCCTGCTATGGTGGGCTCAACTCCTCCATTATTGCTGCTTCTAGGTCAGTAAACGCACCGTATGCACTTCAAACCTGTTGACCTAGTAAAATTTAAATGATACAACGGACGCAAACACAGGCTCTATTTAGATTTGTGTCTGGTTTTGTTTCTGCTGCAGGTTGTTCTTTGTGGGCTCCAGAGAAGGTCATCTGCCTAACGCACTGTGTATGATTCATGTCAAGTGTTTCACTCCAATCCCCGCTTTACTTTTCAATGTTCGTATCCTTAACATTTTGACACATTTCTTTAAAATCTCATAGTTTTTTCTGAAACATTTTGTGTTGTTCTTTTCTCAGGGAGCCATGTCTCTGATCTTCCTGTCCGTTCCTGATGTTTTTCAATTAATCAACTATTTCAGCTTTAATTACTGGTTGTTTATTGGCATGTCAATAGCCAGTCTTATCTACCTTCGCTTCAAAGCACCTGATATGCACCGGCCAGTTAAGGTACTGCTCCAGACAACATCAAAATATATGCTGTGATACATTCAGCTATGCTTCAGTAGAGTTTCAATAAATCTACACTTTGCTAATGAATAATAACTTTGCAAGTCCATAATGCTATGATTCATTTGATTCTAGGCGCTCACATGTACATGACTCCATTTCACCAACGCAAACGGTGCATTATTGAATTATTGTTTAAACACTGATTATGTTAAATGTTACTTCAAGGGAAAGGAGAGATATTATTGACTGTGTATTTAATTGTGGCGTCTGTTTTCTCCTCTAGCTGTCCCTGTTTTTCCCAGTGGTCTACTGTCTGTGCAGTATATTCCTGGTGGTGATGCCTCTTTACAGTGATACCATCAACTCTCTGGTGGGAATAGCTGTGGCTCTGTCTGGTGCTCCGGTCTATTTCCTCTGTGTCCACCTGCCTCCCAGCTCCAGGCCCGCCTTCTTCGCCAAGGCCCTCAGTAAGATCTTTTTTTCCAAAAACATGCCTACCGCCTCAGCTAGACGGCGGTCGGTCAGAGGACGTCTGTATGTAGCAAAGGCATGATGAGTATTTTCCTAGAGGGAGGTTTAGGATTAAGAGTGTAAAGTTCAGTGTGGTTCTACTGTATATGGCCATGTTTTCAAGTGGTATACGTCTGTTCATCATAAGCCGTGGTCAGTACAGATGCCAAAGAGGCTTTCTGCATGTTATAATTTTCTGTAATTAAAGGCTAGCTAGCATACAGTTGACTAAACTCTGCTGCAATGTACGATGGACTTGGACAACCCAAAAATCAATTTCTGTCGTGAAATAGATAAGCCTTTCTCTGCTTCTGTGTCTCCCTCATTATTGTGTCTTTTTCTAAATGTTTCTGTAAATGGCTTATGTTCAACAGATGGGTGCTGCTATAGTGATAAGACTAACTTCCTCTCATGGGATACCAAATAAAAACTATAGTTGTTTAACAAAGCCCATACTTGTAAAGTCATTAATGTTCCTGTTCGGGTTTTTGTCTTTTCTTTTTCTGTTCTCTGCAGATAAGGTTTCTCTGTACACCCAGAAGCTGTGCTTCTGTTGCATGACTTCTCCTGATATCGACTTGGACAATATAGAACTCGAGAAGATGGAGTGAAACAGCAACAAAGCACTTGGTTTGAAGAGCAGACAGCGGAGACCATGCATCGACAATCCAGGTCGTTAATATGAAAGCAAAATACTGTTTGATTTGCTCCATCAAGCTGTTTGACCTTTCTAACATAAATGAGCTTTATGAATAATGCAGTAGAACTCATTGCCCTTGTTCCAAGAACAGCACCACAGCACATTCACATAGTCACGTGCCATTACAAGTCACACTAAATAAGCTAACCCAAAGCCTTAGGTTTACACTGCAGCATAAACCTTTAGTGAAAGCCCTGTTCCATGCCTTGTGTCGTGTAGTTTCTTATGTGAATGTGTGTGTTTAAATACAATGTGTGTATTTTAAATGCAACCTCTAACTTTTTACTGTGGTAGAGATGGAGGACATTGGGTTCCATTAAGACTTTAACTTGAGACTTGAACAGGCTTTTTGCACAGCATACATTTCCTTTGTTGTTTTACAACTCCAGACTCCGCAGAAATGTATTTGAAGAAGATGTTTAACTTAGGTGGAATAGTTTACAAAGGTGCTTATATATCTGTGCCTGAATTGTAACTGTAAGAGGTCTATAGAAATCCTTCCAAAATGTGCTCTGTGCTTTCTAAGGCCATCTGTATTCGTGGCACCACCCAGTGGTGGTTAAATTTAGTTCGTGACAAGAGCTTTATTCACTCGGTCAGCTTGATTTTTACGTTGTCTTTTACATTCTTATAATGTTATTGGGTTTAATACAAATTTCTTTTTGCTTTTACTTTTGTCAGTACAAAACCTATTTTGTTACTCCCGTGACCAGTTTTACCTCCGCATCTTACAAACTCACGATAGTAAATAATAGGGTTATTTTAAGCACATTTATCTCAAATGCGTTGTGAGTATCTAAGTAAAGCAAAGTAAAGTATGTATTGATCTTGAAAATTTTACTCATGTATACACATTATATTTTATTACCAAAGCCTTGACTTAGACATAGTAATGTGTAATAATAATGTGAGTTTGTTGTATATTTAAATATCACTTACTCACTGTAGTAGCTGATGAAGTAATTTCAACAAAGTTTACTGTAGGAAACTGACATTGATGTTGTGTGTTCTAGTGCCTTCAATAAAAGTATGTTGTTATTATTATTTTTTAAATAAAAACAGGCTAAACAAACGTTGCTGAACATTTATGTAATTGTTGTTGAATGTGAGTTTCCTGTGACTGGATTTAACCAGTGATTATAAACTGAATATATCTTCTGGGGCCAGTTTATTTTTTTCTGTCCACACCAGCCAAAGAGGCACTTAGATTCTGCGTGTTTCTCCGGGACCAATGTCATATGTGAGTTATGTTTTTCGATGACCATGAAGTTGAATGTATCAGTGGGTATTTAGTATGTGTGACCAATGTATGTTTTGCCAATTAAAACTTTGTGTTTTGTTGAAATAAATTGAAAATAAACTGGGTATGTGCTTTAATTTACTGTCTTCAGGCATTGGGAGTGGAAGCTGTGTCGTTGGTTATACCTATCAATGTTACAGGCTCGGTACTAAACTACTGTGACTAAACGTATTATAGTTTGTTGCCTGGTGTGTTATTGCGCCTGGTTTCACATTATGACAACTGAGTTACCGCCAAAAGTGTTTGTGGAGATGAGTCAAATGTAGAACTATTTAGTATAAATAGAGGACATAAAGTAACTATTACCACTGCGGCACTACACTACAATACACTCTTTTTGTCATGTGGGTAGTGGAAGTCTATACGACTCTCATTATATTAAAATGATGACTTAGGTTGGTGGGATAGAACCTGTGGTAAATATAGTTTTACATTTGTGAAGTTGCAGTTTGTGAAGAAAAGAAAGAAAATTTTAGGAAGTAGTGCTGAGATCTAAAACGGAATTCCTCCATGTATGTCATCAAAAAGCGACAGACCATTGAAAATACAAAGACAATTTACTCACAACCGTTTAAAAGGTCATTCAGTAAAATTAAGTTATCACGTATTAGTTGTCAATCCTAGCTATTGTGTAATTTATATGGATTTTGGTCCTTGTTTTCAAAATGGTTGCTAGGTAACAGTTGTGGAATAACCTCTACCTATGTCATATTTGCTGCCCTTGGAAGCAAATGGAACTAGGAAGTACAATTGGAAACGTCGCAAAAACTGTCAAACTGGGGACAAATAAGGAAAATGTTTAGTAACATCTTAAATATAATCATTCACAACGTTAGTTGTGTGTCGTTTAGTGAAATGTGTCGTCTAACTTGTCTTATAGACTTTAAAGTGTGTATGACCGGTTATTTCACTAAAATGTTGGGAACATGATTATGTTCAAGATTTTACTCCAGCCTATTTTGCTTCAGTGTGATAATATTGTGAAGTTTATGATTTGATTTCCTGGTTGCACATGATCAGGTTTTATTATAGTTCTATGAGCAGATGTGACAAAGGTGAAGGTAATTTCACAACTGTTACCTAGCAACCATAATGTCAACAAGTACCAAATATGATAACACCTTTAATTATTGTTTAACTTTAAGAAAATTCAGAAAATTGTGTAAATTGCGTGTAAATTGTCTCTGCACATTTGATTACACAGATGGACTGATTCTGTTTTAGAACCTAGCTCTACTTCCTGTAATTTTCAACTCTTATTTTTCAATTTTTCTTCACAAACTGCAACTTGACCGATGTTAAACTATGAAAAAAACCACAGTGACTTACCCACCAAACTAATTCATCATAATTAGAAAAACGTGAGAATCTGTCACACTCTAAATCTCACATAAGGTAATTTACAGAACATCGTATACCTAAAAACGCACGCAGGAACAACAGTTGTGCAGTTTTTGTAGTTGTCCGGCCTTTGTGTCTCTTTAGGTACCTGGACTGTCCCCACCCGCTGTCTCCCCCACCTGCCCCCCTCCCACAGCGGCTCACATGTCACCTGCCTGCTTCTCCTGTCCCGAAAAGAGAGGTGTAGCCAGTCCCTCCCCGGCCCAGAGGAGAGTTGGGTTCCACCGTCTCATGCATAAAACATCCATCTGCAAACGGGAAATCGAGTCGACTACAATGACAACTGTCACAGCAACAGGTCTCGACTGGACTTGCACGTTGGATCATAACTGGACTCGGTGATCTGGTATTGCTTCTGTCCCATCCACAGTGTCTGTCTCTGGGATGGACAGGACGGCGGGACAGGGGAGCTGCTCAGTGACGCATGAGGTACACAGAGAGACCCGCTTGGCATCATGGAGTTTCCTCGACGCCTGAACTGGATACGGAGGAGACCATGGAGGCATCATGTCCGCCATCGAGAGTTCAACCGTGAGTAGAGAAAAACACACACGCTGCCCCTTTTGTAGTCATTGATTTGAGTGATTTTAAATGTTGATCTCGTCAAAACATAGCCACAAATCAACTCTGGTATCTTAATTATACGTTTCACTAATTACAAATGTTGTGAAGTAGTGTTGTTTTTAATTGATAAAGTATTATTAAAGTATATAAAAATGTTCTTATTAGATTTAGATGTAACGTTTGAAGTAAAAATAACCTAAAAAATAATAATAAGTTGTAGTGGTGAGTGTTTTTGCTCTTTTCGTTTATTATTTTCTGTAAGTGATTTGAACTTGTAATGTTTTTTCAGACTTGGTTTTACGTTCATTCATCACCATATTAATACTAGAAAGCTAGAATTAATTAGCACATTGAAGTATACACGTGGTGTCATAAGAAACCTATTAAGCTTTCCAGTTGAGTTCTTGAGTGTTCAGCCAAATTCCAAATCAATTAAACAAATAAAATGAACTTTTATTTATCTGGTGTTGAGTTGGGACTGTGTTGCATTTGTCAGACTTAATCAGCAAATGTTTAATTGAGGGGGCACCTGTGTCGACTGTGTAGGATCAGATTGTAGGGAGAGTGGATTAGTTTGACCTATAGTGTTGCCAGTTTGAGCTTTCTCTGGCTCCAGACTGATTCACAGCAACCAGTGATAAGAAAAATGCATTATTAATATTGTTTATATGATAGAAATACCAGTACAAGGCAGGGGAGATTAGTGGGTTGAGACTTCTGTGTGTTCAAAGGAAATGATTGAAATAAAATTATGTTTTTAATGAATCTTATGATTAATATTCAGTTTGTGTTTGTGACCATGGAAAGCTGATGTGGGGTTCTTGTAATGGGAATATGTATTCTTGCACTGACACTTGGTTTTATAAATGCTAATAGGACCAGTCACATTAGTGTTGGTCAAAGTGTCATATCATTGGTTATTTTAGCTGGTGCCTTTGCAGCACATAGTACTTAAATTATGCCATGTTGTTGTAAGGTACACTGTTGACACATGGTTTCCCCTCACCCATTATTTCTTGATGAATCAAGCAGTTCTTGTAGGATAAATAAAATAAAATGCTTTGAGTCTGAGAAAACATTAAACATTAGCCTCAGTGCACTTATAGAGTCATCATAGCAGGCCTGTAACGTCAAAATTTGTTACACCAATTTACTTAGGCTCTAAATATTATGGCCCTTTTGTTTTTTCTTTTGTTTTGTTTTTTGCTTTAGTTTTGTAACACAGAACTCTCTTTTACACTAATAATGTGTGTCTGCATCGACCACTAGAGGCCCTCAACGCCTCGTCGATACAGGGCAGCTGCCTTGACAGCTACAGCTCATACTGACTTTTGTGCTCACTGGTGATGATCAGTTTTTGAGGCCTGGATTGTCTTGCAGTATATTGTCACACAGTTTTGTCATGATACTGTACGTGTAGTGTACTGGAAACCATGTGTTGCAATACTTTAAAAATATCTTCTGCATTCATTAAGTGCTTAATCAATTATTTGTAAAATAATGTACATGTACACGTTTTCTGACTTAGTTACAGATGTTGGCACTTATATTATACCTTTGGTGCTGACTAATTTTAAAAAAACAAAGAAAGTTTGTATTACAGCCCCAGCGATTAAGTTGCATTTGCACTTTACAAATGCCTGACTGATTCACAGTTACTTTCTAACATTTGTAAACATAAACAAAACCGTGAAAAAGAGGTTTGGAACTCATTGGGTTCTTACCTGTTTAAATAAAAGTGAATGAATAATGAATCTATGAATGAATTTGAATTAATTTACTTAACAGTTCAGTTTCTTATAATATTGTAAGTAAGTGTAAGTGTACTGTATTGCAATACAAATATTTTTTTTTAATTTGATCTTTTATGTATTTATTATGGGTATACATTTTGATATTGAATTGCAACAGATTGCGTCACAATATATTCAATATTTAAGCCCTCTGTATTGTGATATCGTGTCCTATCGTGACAAAAACGTATCGTCCCATCCCTGGTATCTGTACATCTTTTGGTTTGACAATTAAGTTTGAGACACAAATGTATTTGGTTCATTCTGCGTTTGAAACATTGCATTTTTGTTTGCCTGACATGAAAAAAATATTCATAAATATGAGATACCACTGAACTGAAAATGTCAAAATCCACTTTTAAGATTGTTAGTTGTAGTGTTACGGCAGTGTATTTAATGTACAGTGCTGGTTTATAATAAATGCACAGACAGACCATGAATATATTATGTACAATGACCTCCAGATGCTCTTTGCCTAAAATAAGGTTTGGTTTTCTTGTGGCTGCACTAAAAGAGACAGATTGGCTCTGCTTCCATCTGCTGGTTTCTTTAATCATCAGTGAGGACCATTTTTCACCTCACTCATGATGAAGTATCCTCTTGTGTCTGATGTCTTGTCTCCAGAGAGCGTGTCTGGGGAGTGGGGTAATATTTGGTTTGGTGCGTTGCTTAAAAGCACAGGAGTATTAATGGGAGCCTCCCATAGGCAGGTGGTGATTAATACGCACCACTTTAGCAGATTGTCCTGCTGTGTCGCCCTGACCCCAGACTTGGACTCTCATTTGTCTCCTTGTCCTTCACCCTTGGCCTTTACACATTTATTTTATTGCTTCCTTTCTTCTTACTTATGTTGACAGAAGACTTTGCATTTAATTTATGCCTCCTGAAGCTTGGCCTGTGGTTCTCAAAATGTGGGACATGTACTACTGGTATTACATTAGATTTTTGTTTGGTGGTTGGTGGTGCTAATGCGCATCTATGGAAATTTGGAGGGAAAAAACCAATACTACCACTTTGACTATCAGTGGTCATGTCACAGTATCCACTTCAGTTAATTTTATTTAAAAAGGCAATGTTTTCAGATCAGACGTTTGTGTTTTTAGCTGACAGTTTCAACTGCTCACTCACAATCTTCTTCAGAGTGTCACCTGAGGTTGCTGTAATGTGTCTTGTCAGCTGATTTATACTTTTAGGTTATGGTGCTGATAATGTTGGTTCTGTCAAATAAATGTCTTACAATGGCAAGTTTGTGGGTTGTGCCTTTACCAGCAGGAAAAAAACGCCAAAACCTGTATAAATCAGCTGAAAAGACACATCACAGCAACATCAAGTGACATAACAGGTAAATAAACAAACTCTGGTCTGAAAAAAGAACTGCTTCCTGCTATAATCAAGAATGTTTTGGTTTATCTTGAGACCTTCTTTAGCCATGACTCAGAGGTGTTTTGTGTTGCATATTTACTTGTTGTCAAGATCTGATAAGCACATTACAGGCTGGTATCTAACTTCTCTATTAAAACACCCATATTTTACTTTTGTTTTCTGTGATAACATGTTGACCTGAAGTGTGTGATAGTTGTACTATGTGCATTTTGTAATCTTAAAATCTACATAAATATCTACATCAGTATCTTCCCACTCCTTGGGAATGCACCGCCACTGATGATTCAGTTATATTATTATTATTATTTATTTTTTTGTAGCACCCAAAACCTCAGCAGTGCCTCGATGGCCCTCATGTAGAAAGCAGTTTTAATAAACAATGTTGAAGAAAATTTAGCAAATGGATCACTGTCTCAGAACATCCCCCTGCATCCCTCAGAGCGTCCCCTGTTCTTGACACTCCTTCTGGGCAAGGAAAAACAAAAAAAAACCCGGTGGGAAAAAATAGAAACCTCTGAGAGAACCACAGTGAAGGAGAGATCCTACTCTCACAGATGGACAGACTGCAGATGGTCCAGGGCTGACTCGTATCCATTTGGAGCCAGAACCACTCAGGAGGAAGGAAGGTGTCTCATCTAGTAAGAGAGAGTTCCTCCAGGCAGATGAGGAACAGTTCATCCAATGTAGCGAGAATTCCTCCAGGCAGATGAGAAACCATTCAATTATGAAAAACTGCATCATTTTGAGCGATGAAATTATTCCATCTTCAAATTTTGTTTTTTCAGCAAGCTATCTCGACATCTCTTACTGTTTGATAAAAGGGTTGCTGAGGCTCACACGTGATTCTCTTTGGCCTTTCCTCTGTAATTTCACACAAACAAGTTGGAGATGGCTGCTGCGTGGGCCACTAGTGCACACAGAGAACTAAACCCAAGAGCGTGAGAGAAACAGAGAGGGAGGGAGGGAATCAGTGGTGCATGTGGCTTCTGACACGTGCTGCTCATCTCTGCCCCAGCTCTTCAGGCTAAACGACTGATGGAGGCATAATAGGGCTGCTATAACCGAGCTTGGACTTTAAGTACATAGAGCCTACGAAAGATGTTTAGTAAACTAGAAGTAAATGCCACACAAAGGCAAAAGGCCTTGAAATGGTGACAATCTAATGCACTCAGACCTGGATTCAAATCAGAAATCTTCTACTTCAGGTGTAAATACCTTATAGTTATGTTAGCCTTATAATTTGCCAATGTTTGTTGGTTTTATTGACATGTTTAATCCCAGACTCACACAATAATCTGAATCTATTGCAAAGGTAATGACATGAAATATGGGGTGAAATTTCCAGAAAATGACATTTTCAAAAACATAGCTTTATTGGCTGTTATAAAAAACGTGCTCATTGACGTATGCAGTATATAAACTTCAGTATCATTTAAATCCTAATAAAACATTTACTTCCACTGTGCCATTGAGCAGGACACTTATAAATTGCCACAGGAAGCTTCAGTGTTAAGTGAAACTGTGATGATTGTACTGTGTGTTATATGTGTGTGTTATATATAGTGATAGACTGATGAGCAAGTAAAAAATCAGTGTCTAAAATATTGAATGATCTGTGTGGATGGAAACACGAGCTCCTGGACCTCGTGCCTCTGGTCTGTGCTGAGCTGCCAGCCTCATTGTCCCCCTCTTCAGTGCAGCTCCTGGGCATTCACTGTGGTCAGGATGTGCCTCTATGGGGAGTTTGTTCTTCCACTGAGAAGAGAGAAAAGTTTGTGTGTTGTTCTGTGCTGGGGACTGAGACTGGCCTAAACCCTAGTTGGCTGCACAGTGTAGAGCGAACATTCAAATGCTGATGAACCGGAAAGAAGGAGTTACCGCTTTGGACTCAAAAAACAAAGTAAACCTTTTTCAAAATGGTACACTTAATTCATTTGCATTCAGAGGGGCACTGTAGTGTCTCGTCTGAGCTACAGTGAATCAAGGATGAGTATTGAATTGAAAGGAACAACTCATGTTCTTGAGCAGAGGCTCTTGTCGCTGTGCACTATACATATGTGCGTACAATTTATTGTCCTAATAGGTTAATGTACCCTCTGTATTTGACCCATCCTTCAATGCTGCTGGGACAATCTGTCAGGAACAAAGCGCACCTGCAATGAATCTTGACCTCGGCTTGATCGGTTTTTACCTATTGTTTACTGTTTATGTTCAAAATCTCAACCCTGAACATATGTAATACTTACTAAGGAGAAGATCAAGATGAAAGATTGTGCTTGTGAAAATTTTTTGTTGTTGTCTATGGTTGATTTGTTCTTATAATTACTACAATGTCAACAAATATATGAGATAAATAAATAAATAAATAAATAAATAATAAAATAAATAAATAAAACAATAGTGTGGCAAAAATTGTGAACAGAACGGCCTCATATTGCCTTTTTAATTAATAGTCTTAAAACATTACACTTGAGTCTTCAACAGACAATATCTATGAACAAATAATAAGGTAAGATATAACTTTATTGATCTCATAGAAGATCAATTCACTTGTCATGGCAGCTCTTATTTGACAGTAAAGTGAAGGTAGTCAAAAATGTGCATACAATCAGAGTCAAGATAGTGTATATTATTTTAATGTCTGGCAGAGTGACAAGGCTAAATGTAAGTAGGTCATGCTTGGTATGTGTAACTAGTCCAGTGCTCTACTGAGGGACAGATGTGTCATGGCAGATGTCTTCACTGTGGATTGGTGCAAAGCCAAGCAGAGAAATACAGTTCACGTTTATGTTCGAGAGGCTGATTTTAGGATGCCCTCGTGCACAATGTAGAGCTGTCACTACAGTTCCCAGTTGTTGGTCCTGTTCCTCTGGCCACTGGGGCAGAAAGTAAAAACCACAAACTCACTTCTGCAAACCCTGCAGCTGAACGAGTTGTGCTGTGAGAAAAATACAGGGGAATATATGAACTAATGTTGTTACACACTGTTAACCAACCTTCCTTCCATGTCCACACCCAGCTTTTGAAACATCTCACTCCCTTCCTCAAAATGACTTCCGAACACTAGATAAATCACAGATGCTTGCTTCAGAATCAACACTTTAACATTACTTAACATTGAATTGTAAAAAAAATAAATAAATAAATACACAAATAAATATAATTAAATGTGCTATTTAATGTTCTTAGTTCATTCTATGATATTGTTTCTCTGTGTGAACCGCTAACTTCCTCATTCTTTCCCTGCAGGTGTGTCAGTGTAAAATTTTCAGATACGGGTTGAGCATGGGAAAGGAAATTGTGGTTTTGGGGGCTTTTGCCTCCAAACAGTCACACCCTGCAGTAGATCTGCTCTGGTTGTCTATTGGTCAAGGTTTTCATTGATAGTGTTTAGCTAACCCTGGAATGAGAAATGCAACAAATGGTTATTACAATCATTATTACAACAAGCAATTGGTTAAGGTTTTGATTAAGGGTTGATATTTTTTGATATTTTGATAAGAAGCAGTATTAATTTTCCAATCTAGTCCAAGTTTGCTCTGAAAAACCTGTCTCATAATGGAAGGGAGACCAAACCAGTCCAGTTCATCCTGCGAAAAAGACAATAAATTAAGCTAATGTAATCATAAAAATATTCTCTTACTCCAGTTTGCCATCACTCTGAAAGTCTTGGGTGTTTGTCTCTATATTACTCTTGAGTGCATCGGTTTGATTTGATTTGGGGTCACGGGGGGACACAGCGAGGCATAGCGGGCCCGGACAGCTGATTCATTTGCTTGAGTGCTTATCAGTCTGCTCCAGGTGTGGCTCCGAGCATCGAACCATCAGCACCTCCATCGTCACAACATGAAGCCTGCTGTCTCCTGGTGCCGCTCTGCACAGCTTGGTGAACACTGGGTCTATCGGGGCCTTTGTCTGATGCCCTCTGTGCCCTCTGCACACTGGCCCAACAGCAAAGAAGCTCAGAGGAAGAGAAAAGGATACAATTGTGGAAGTGACAAAGACACAGCACAATAGCAGCATGGAGTGACGCGCAGAAGAGAGAGACTGAAATTGGAATGGATGAGAATACAAAAGGAGATATAGCCGCAGTCGGACAAGGAGGCGTCCCACTGGATTATCTTTGAGGGCAATGTACCGACGACGAGTCAAGACCTACAACCACATAGCAATGAAAAGATTTTCATATTACAGTAGGTATTCATTTCGCTGACAATTTAAATATCTTAACGTGCTGTCTGTTAACTCACTTATCAAGTCTATTAACTTTGTCTGGAAGCTTAATCACAAGTTGAAAATCCACATCGTTGTCAATGAGTTTGTGAGGGCCTCCTGACTATTTGTCCAACACTTTCACTTCACCTGCTGACAGATATCACACCCACCAACGGATGCCATGATTTAGTGATGATGATGTCCTGATGATTATAAAAGTGACAAGTATAGACAAAGGAATATAGAGGTTGCAGAAAAACACCTGGAATTTTGGAAGTATGGACCAAAAGAAGTTATTATCTCTTGCCAAGGAGTCGGAAGAAGTCAGTTAAAGTTGTTGGTTTCAATAGATTAGTGAGATATAAGGAGTTTAAAGCTGAAAAGATGGAGGATTCACCCACAAAGACGATCCCTGATTTATGTCCAGGTCTGGGCAGTGTGCACTGTACTTTTACAAATGGCCAGATCTAGTCAAGTTACTATAAGATGCTTTTTTCCATTAGAGTTATAAAGCACTCACAAACTCTCGGTCTCACACGCGCTCTTCAGATGACTCAGAGCGCCATGGCAAATTGGATTTGCCACGCAATGCCCTCATTATTGTTACCAAGGAAACCAAGCACCCCTCCAAAGTCATCCCGTTTGTCATCGCTCTTATTCTGGGAGAATAGGAGATCTTTTTGGAGGGAACAGAGTGTGGTGCAGAATTCATGGAGGATGTGGGAGATTATTGAGATATTGCAATATCTCTGAGAACTTGTGTGTAGATTTAATCTAATTGTAACATTCTTTTACACTTGCATAATTTCACTATGAAGTTTCCACAGAAAGTGAAAGGTTTGATTTTTGAAGCAATTGGATCCTGTGGTGTGGTGTGATGTAATGCCAATTTCCCCGACTTTTGTACTGGGTCTCTGTAGTGCATTTTCTTATTGTTACTTGAAAATTCCAACTAAAAATGTTCTGTTATAAAAAAAAAAAAAGCTCTGAAGCTTTCAAAATGAATATGTACACTTAAAATGACAGGCCTCATTTAAAAAGTTAAAAATGAAAACGTATGAACATTTTTGAAAGTGCATAGCACCATCCGTTTTTTCAAACACTTGTCAACTGCTTTGCTGCACTTGTATGTATGCAAATTAGCCGCTGTTTCCAGGCTCAAATCAGATGTTTACTGCCATAATAGCAGGCTGTGTACATGCAGGGTGTCAGGGCCGGAGGAGCGAGCATGTAGGAGGGAGAGTGCTCAGTCTCCTGGGATACTCATCAGTCTCCTGGGATACTCATCATCTGGCTGTGTTCAGAAGCCAAGAGCAGTATTGTTTGGGCCCATTCAAACAGGCTCATTGTAAGCAACTACACTGCCATTGTGCGGTCCTGTGCTGTGCGACAACAGCTTATGTGTGAACTTGTGTTGGCCTCTGTCATTGGGGCATTGTGTAAGTGTTGCATATTATTACTCTCCACAGTTTGTATGCATTTGGATCCCATGGGTGTTTGTCTTTCCCGGGACAGGTTTCATGAGCTGGTTCAAAATTTGCTGACATTCAGTCACAAAACGTTGAGCCTGATTTTGGTATTTGTCCTGGTAAAGTTTTTTTTCCCTGATTGTAATGCTTAAATCTGGATAAAGCTGGAAATTGGATCGAATTGTAAACAGCCACAAAAGCTCATTGTTGTTATAATCGTTCTTCTTTTTGAATCCTTTTTTGAATCCTTGTGTTTTGAAGTCTATTTTCTTTTTTAAAAATGTTCAGTTTTAAAATGTATAAAACAGAACAGAAAAACACAAAAAAAACAGAACATGACCAGAGAGAACAGAAGAGGTTAAAGGCATAAAAAAGGCAAAAAAAAATGATGGTACATTTAGTCCAAAGTAAGCGTCCCATTTTGTCCAAAATCTGTCAAATCTTCCATTTTCAAATTAAGTCCGAATCAGATTTTTTTTCCCCCAAGTCTATTTTCAAGTCTAAGTCACTGAAAACTTGTGTGAGTGGGTTCAGAACCCAGTACCATCCAGTGCCATTTTAAAGTGTTTCACACTACTGTAGTCAAAATGACATTATTAGTTTCTGAGTTTTTCTTTTTGTTGTACACTGAAGCCATTGGGCCGAAACCGAACACAAAAATGGGCGACCTGCAAAGTCACAGAGTAGCCAGTCTAATGTTTGATTTTATTTTGAGAACAGAGATCTAGAAAAAATTACTTTGGTTGGTCAACAAATAGGAATCTACATTTACCACTGCATTTGAAGGGTGTCAAACTTTTTTAAGACTATTGTACACATTTTTCCCCATACTATCTGGGGACCCCCAGAAATCATTCCCCAGGTTGAGAACCACTGAGCTCGAGAGGAACAATGCCATAGTGGAGGTCTGTGCGTTTGCTTTTATTATCTCTGCTGTACAGAGTTCAGTAAGTGCTCAGATTGACTGCCTGTTAGCACATGTACTGAGTCTCACACTTGTGCATATATAGAGCAGCCTTGCACAGTCACCAGAGCATGTTATGATTTTAGCTCAGAGCAGATGGGAGTGGGATGGATGCTGTGCAGACTGTGGCTCTGCTTTAAATGTCATATTATGTGTTTACAAAGCCAGAGCAATAAACAAACCCTATTGTTGACCATTAAAGTTAAGCACATTCTACAAATGTGGATTTTTTGCTTGCCATTCTAAGCCAAAAGTTGTTGTCAAGTCAACATATAAAACAAAAAGCATAAAGGGAAGCGATGTTGCCTCAAATAGATCGTCCCTTTGTTATTTTCTGAAGTTTATTTCAACACTATTTCATCCGGTTGCTACACAGACAGACACTTCCTATTTCTCTTTTGAAAGAAGACAAATTTAAAGAACCAAGTCGTTAGACAACTCTCGAATCTTTAACATCAAACACCACCAAAGAAAACATTCTGCTGTTCTGCTGCATGATAAATATGAGCTCTTAGTTAGTATTAGTATTTCTCTTAACACCGGGTCGGTCTGGACTAGCCTGAGTGAAAATGAGTTGGTCTTCAGGTCTGATCCCTGGAGCTTGGACTTAAAGGCAGTGAGTGTCAGGGGATATGAAGCAGCAAAGTTAAGTGATAATGAGTCGACTTGAGGCCTACTTTCTATTCTGGTGTTTGATGGTTTGACTAAAGTGGGACTTAGTCAGATAAGAGTAATTGACGCTTTGCAGGAGAATGACTGTCGACAAAAAGTGACCAGACCAGAGGGTTAAGTGGACAGGTCACATTTTTCAAAAACACAAGGGCTTGGTAGAAAAACAAGAACTTCAAGTTTGGTTTTGGCCAAATTTTTCTGGTACAAAACTTTTTTTTTTCCCCTAATTTTGGTGGCTTTAACTGTGTAAGAAAACTACACTAAAAGAACTTAGAGAGGTTTCAAATGGGGTGCTGTGTTTTTAATTTGCCTGTGTGTGTGCTTTGTTACATATCAAACCTGAGTGAGAACTCTGATAGAAAGACTGATATTCTCAATTACATGCCAAAGAAACAGGAATGTTTCCTTAATCATACCAAGACACTATAGAAACAAAATATTTGAGAGAATGAGGATTTTATGAACCTGAAATGAATAAATGTATGTTGAGCATTAGCAGATGTTATGGGGAAATCTGTAGTGTCATTGTCAGACACTTGTTGGTCATGTAATTGTGATGAAAATCTATTATGTTTTAACAATACAAAACAGATTATTATAGCTTCTGAATGGGCAAAAGTCCTCAGTCCAGTTTTCGTATATGGTACAAGATTCATGTATGCATCTTTATAATGTTTTATCAACTTTTAAGTGGATTTAGCCAAATATTACTTATCAGGTTTACTCTTTTCATCACACGCAGCTTTTTGGAAACCTTTTTTCAGAGCAGCTGGCCTTTATCACCTCTGGAGTGGCCCGGTGCAAAAATAGAGGGAGCAATCAGTGCGCTCCCATGTTCTCCACAGAGCTGTAATGGAATGACAAGTAGAGCGCTTCTCTCTCTCCTCTCCTTTTCACACCAGTTTTGCACGTCCTCCTTGCCGACTCGAAATAAAGAAGCTAATTATTCCTGTTAATCACAAGGCAGTGGAGCTGAATCACTGGACACCCTGCTGTTCGACATGGACACACAAGCCTCAGCCAAGACCCTCCCTTTACTGTACTCTCTCACTCTAAAAAAAACAACAAAACGCCGCAATTTCACTTCAGCCTTTGCACAGGATGTTATGAAACCAGCTCTGAAACTTACAGAAGACCGTCCTTTTAATTTCTCACACTCAACCTGGCAAGAGCCGCAGGAGGAAGGCCCCGGCGCTGAGTCAAATTTCCAGTCTTAGATCATAGACGGATTTGCACCAGCAGGGAAGAGGAGACAAGCGAGATGGCCGCGGCGGTGGACATTGTAGTTGAGGATGACTCCGATGAAATTATGCGTGAAGAAGCTGAAGATGTGTTTCTGGATGATGGTAAGGTTATTGATGGGACAGTGTGCAGGTGGGAGGCTGTGAACTTTGACCTTCTGCGTTGTTGTTAAAGCTTTGGAGAAATGCGAATGTATTTAGGTGTAGGTGGATTTGCTATGTCTTCTTAAAGTAAAAGTCTTTTGTTTGCATACATTTGCAGGTATTATTATCGAAATACCATTTTTAAATGTACTTTGTTTATCGATTTTTCAACTTCTCACCCTTTTTAGAAGCAGTAGAGCTGTGCCCGGTGCAGTGTAGGCGTTCTTATGTAACACACTGATGTTTTAAACGGCTATTATGCAGCAAAAACTGACTGTTTATTGTCTTGTGTAAAGGCAGATCTATCTATCTATATACCTGGGCTGTGTCCCACCAAAGTGGGGTAGCCTAGACAGGGCACACACCCTCACTCCCCCCCAAACCCTCCTTCCGTGACCCCCCTCCCCCGTCTGCACCAGTGCCCCCTCCGCATCACCATCACAACTTTTTTCATTTTTGTTTGTAAAGGCAGATAACAAGAGCAATTTAGATAATACAGATTTAATTATAATAACTCTTGCTTGATGAAGCCTTGAATTTGTGAGATTCTATGTGTTTTCTGAGCAGTGTTTGTGACACCCATAAGTTGACAAACCCCTGAGGGTCTGGAGCTATACCCTGGCAGCAGTTCATACATACTGTACATACTGTAGATAAAGGGGCTTAAGCCATCACATTGGTACATGGTTTGTTCTGTAGGGCTATCTAGTAAGAAGTTGACTTTTACTGGTTCAAATTCACTAGAATACTGGAATAGATGGGACAGATACTAAAGGGGGCATATGCCTTTTTTTGAATGATCTTCTTTGGACTACTCTTTCTTTTTTGCTTTCTTGCTCTGTTTCTTCTTTGCTTTGTTCGTATTTTGTGTTGTCTCACTTTTTTTAAATAGTAAGGCTGCAAGATGCATTGTTCCCATATCAAGCCTCATTTATATGTTGCACTTGCAGGAAAATAGCAAAGACAAGTTTAGTGAAATAAAATAACAGATCCATACAGTTGTGTACATTTTAACCTCCGTGCTCTCTTCATTTGAGCTATACACCTTTGGTCAATGAGCTCATAGTTTCATAGGGATGAAAATGAAAACAGTATAAGATGAAAAAAAAAAAATAGACCAGGACAAAATTACCCAAGGATAACACAAGGGTTGTATGGACAGTCATTGCCATATTTTACTTTTACAGCATGTAATTGCAAACCTTTTGTTTTTCACCAGTTTCATGAAAGAAAATTGAAGTTCAACTACTCATACTAAAGCCATATATTGCTCTGCTTTGTAAAGATGGCAGATGAACAGTGAGGAGGATATTCCCACATTGCATCACTTGGGTTGTAATGTATGTTAATGCCCGTGTTGACCCACTTCTCACTGAGCTGCACCGGCGGCTAATGTGACGTTGTCTTTGAACAACACTGAGCCGTGAGGAATGTGAAGCCAGCTGACTCTGTGAGCAAGCAGCCAATCAGAGAGCAGCTTTCTGTGTGGATGCTGAGGGATAACAGTGTCTATTATAGACTCTCGCACTATAAATCTCATGTATTTTGTTCTAATTATTGTCAAGAGGGGGGTGCTACGCCGCATGCCATGTATTGCATATTTTCATGTTTCAAATGCAACCAGATGTATTAATTCAGCTCATTTCACTTCTTTTCCCCTTTAAAGAGCTAATCATTTGCTCATATAGATAATACACTTTGATTTGGCACATGTTTAGATCAGTCCTTGCTGAGGCATAACTCTATAGGCTCTAAACTGTGTGGCAGAATTTGTCTTAAAACCATAATTTTCTTATTTGAAAGATATAAGTTATTATTGTTTGTTATAACGAAACAAATTGCCTCTTTTATTAATGCACAAGCCAGCACATTAAATGCCACTTAATGATTTCAGTCTATTTTGGAAAAGTATCATAGTTAAGGTTTGTCAAAACAGTGAGTAGTCAAGTTGCTCAACATCACAGTTCCTTCGCTTTTTCAGTTCCTTAAAATGTGGCTTTGCATTTGTGACCAAAAGAATGTTCGGATACCTTTGCTGCTTGAGCTCCATTGAAACTATTCAAACTGCAGCTTTTTACTGCTTATTTTGCACCAACCGCCTTCAATAACTGAATGCCGCATCCAAGCAGCCCCCTTGATCATTATCCATGAACCTCAGTAAATCACCTCTGCACGAACCCACCCATATTACCTGAAAGCCTCTATTCACCACACTCTCAGATTAAACTGCATCACACACAGCACAGTTTTCTTATCACTGATACAAACACACTCGCCCACTGCCCAAAACACCACCAAGATAAATGCCTGCCCCGAATGGGAATAAATGGTATCTTTGGGACTAAAATGCACACAATGATCCTTATGACTAATTGAAAGAGCTAGTGTTTCTTTGAGGATGTGGTTAGCGGTAAATGAAAGCCACGGAGTAGTGCTCTTGACAGTGAAAATAAAGCAAAAGTGTGAGATTAATAGGAGTTGTTTGGTGTCTAAATAAACCAGTGTTTGGCTAACTGGGTCAGGGCAGGAAGCATGAAGAGTAGCCTTCTTAAGTCACAAGTGTCCAGTGTAGTGGAGATCAGGAGGGCTCTTAAACGCAGAGTTATAGCCTTGACTTGTCCCTTTGGAGTGTCTGTCTCGCACTAGATGTATTCACTATTCAAATTTATGGAGGTAATAAGAACATATGGGTCCCTTTAGCAACACTTGGATTTTAGCAGCAACAGGTGTGACATTTTTCGGGGGGGAATTCGACCATAACTTTTAGACAAAACACATTATAATTCCCCAGGCATAAACTCATTTTTATTTTCAACAGAAAGAAAAACCTTCATTGTCAGCAGGCCGTTTGTTATAAACTTTACTTTAGCCCTGCTCTGACACAGGGGTGGGTGATATTGACAAAAAAATCTCAATAATGAGAGTTAAAACATATCTTTAAATGTATTATTTGAGGTTTAATGTATTATTTGAGGTATAATTATAACACAAAGGTAAAATGTGTCTTTAATTATACTCGATATTCAAATTCGGCATATCTTCAAAACAGCATTCACAATACAATCTACTTTTGATATATTGCCCACCTTCAGTCTCAGCCAAATAAAAAAAAATATCTGCCAAGCAAAAGACTGACAATTTGCTGTGACCCTGAAACAATTTAGCTTTAAACCCACATTAAGTGCATTCAGATGTGAACAGCGTACATGTCCACACACTTACCTTTTACATAATCGCTTGCATTGCCATTTATGTTGTTGTCTATTACACAACAAATCCTGCAATTATCAGGCTCAACAGTTTTTGTGTTGTTGTTTGTTTACAGCCACAAAGACCTGTCAATCATTCTTTCGGCTTTAGAGGCGCTGCTGCATTAACTGCCCCACACGCTCTTTTGAGAGCTTTCAAACTTTTAACATGGAGGATAAAAATGCTGTCACTTAAAGGTTTACAGTGACAAACAGATTTCTTGGATGACTGGAGTGCTTCCCTTATGGATGCACCTCGAGGGTTTTCTGTTAAGTTTTACCTTGACAACAACATCTTTAAAAATTATCTAAACAACTGCAACGACTTTGAACATGTTCTGACTTGCAAGCTAATTTTAATGGATACCTACAAACACCTAACTACTGTAATTGAGATCACAGCTGCTTTATTGCATGCAAATTAAATTTTATGTTATCATCAAGTCACAACTTCAAATTTATTGCAATTGGATCTCCTATGTGTGTACCTGTTGTGTGTACCAAGATATTTATCTTACATTCAGATCAAGACTTCAGGGTGAACCAGCGGACAATAGCTCCGAACACAACAGCGTTAGTCTGATAAACGGGGCTCAACAACTGACTGAGGCTGCAAGATTAGAGCCAGGATCAGGTTTCACAAATCCAGTCCTCCTCCAGTGTCTCTGTCTGTACATGTCCAGTTCAGCATGCCCCAGGAAACTGTATCCCCCTCAGAGCCAACATGGAGCCCGGCGAAGCACTAGATCATAGGAAACACAATCCTTGATGCTGACTGTAAAGGAGGACAGTTGATTTATACGCACTACACATCTAACAGCTTTGAACTCAAATACAAAGGTGTATGGAGAGGATAAATATCAGGGGGAAGTATAATTTAGCTACTGTGCTAGACATTGGATGATAGAAGCGATCACAAAATATACACTTAACATGCTGTCGTAAACGCTGATTCAGAGTACGTGACCATTGTTGAGCCATTCATCCACAGCCATCACCTCATATTAGAGCAAATAATGCAAGAATCTGTGTTGCAAGAATCTGTACACAATTCCTGGAAGCAAAAAACATCCCAGCGTTCCCAAACAGGGTTATCAAAAGTATCGAATTAGAACAATCGAAACTAAAACTCATTTGAGTATCAATACTGGGGGAAAAAAATCACAAATAGGACAAAGTTTGACCTTACCTGAATAGTTTTAGAATGGTCTTGATCTTTATCAGACCAAAAAATACCAACCAATATCACATGGTCCATTAATTAAACTATCATTTTGTGTCAAAAATGGTGTCTATTATCTTAAAAAGGAGCATTTTTATTATCATTGCGGTATCGAAATTGGAATTGCTTATGGAACCTTGTACTTAATAACAAAATGAATTTGAATTTTTAGTACTGTGACATGTACAAACTTACAATAGTTGAAGAGATGCCCCGACCATGAGTTTGGACTTTATTCAATGATCCACAACACCAAAAATCTACAAAAAATAAATACTATTTGTCCATTCGCTTAACCTTGTTTCGTAACAGATTGTAATGGGTTAAATCGTGATTAGGTTTGTTAAATTTTCTCATTCTATCCCAGTACTGACAATTTATGAAAATGTATCCTTTATTTAGTTCTTAACAGCAACATCAAGTAGCATGAATCACTCCAAAGATATACTATAAATAATATATTCTTCCCTTGCCTTGGCTTGCAAACCCTAAAGTCACTGTTGTATTATGCAAAAGACTTGACTTTGGTAACACTTCACTGTATGTTGACTGTTGAATCCAACTGGAGCATTACTGTCCTCCTCCTGCTTTGCTCTTTTATTCTTTTTACTCTGTCACCGTGAAGGAAATAATTTGGCCAATGTTTACAGCTGTCTGTCTCTCGCATTAACCCCGACTTTCACTTGCTCTCGTCCCTCGCTGTCAATCAAAAACGGCTCTGTCAGTTCAGCTTTAGTTTGCCGTGATTCACTTTTAAGTTCTGGCTTTAGGTGCTGGGTGTAACTGTAGAAAAGCAAGGACTACAATGCCAAAACAGATACTAATGCTTTATTGTTGGTGTATGTTTAAGAATTGTTTTCAGAGCCAATACATCAGAGCTTATGCATTATTGTTAACACCGCTGATCTGAACATACCCTCAACTCCCTCGTCCCGCCTACACAGCCCTGTCCACTGTGATTGTGTCCTCAGATTAAAATGGCTGTACAGTGTTGTGTGTGTGTGCCCGCTCTGTGTTGGGAATAGCTGTGACCTGAGGGGACCTACTGTAGCACAGCCATATTAACGCTGCTGTGTTTCTGCCTCTGATTATGACAGTTGGCCTTAGTGACCTACTTCAGACTAAACACTCCAGCTCTTCATGTGTTTTTTTTTTTAAAGCGTGGAAACCTTGTGTGTTTTAAATTTAAAATGCATGCCAGTACAACAACTGCAAGCGCTTATGCATTTTGTATGTTTTGACAAAGTTTATTGTATCGAAACATTTTCTTTTCATTTGTTTGTGAAACTGGGATGCTCAGATAGTAGCAGTAGTAGTAGTTGGAGGTGTTATTAGTACAATTGATGGATAGTCTATCGGAAGTTGTTGATATTTGAGAATTTCTTTAGATATCCTATCGGTTTGATATTGAAAATTTAGCCTATATTTTCTTCTGCACTGCTCCAGTCTGTGTGTGCTCATGTGTCATTCCCAGTTTGTCCTCCGTGCACAAGGTTTGACTTTTTGAACAGACAAATGACTAAAAATAGAAATAGGAGACTAATTAGGTTAAATATGTGGCTGTATGTTTACACAATCACACCAGAAATGCACAGATAAATACATTTTACAAAAGTGAGAAGTTAATTTGTGAACTTAACACAACTTTGTGGTCTTATATATTTTGATATATTGGGGTTATTTAAATAGAATTTAATAATTTGACGCAAAATGATCTTTCTTTTGAATGTTCAAAAGTTCTCTGAACCCATGAATTTCCTAGAAGTAATTACAGAAAAAGCATATAATTAATCTAGGTGGTGTCTACTCTTGACATTTCTGAAAGGATGTGGAAAGTAGAAGCTTATTCACAAAGTCTTGCGAGGACTTTGGAGTCAAGCCGAATCCCCTGGTGTAAACTTCAGTCCTCTCTGGTCGTTCTTGTTTATTGGTGGATTATATGTGATATGGCTTTGGTCTGGCTGCTCCTTTAACCTTTCCGTGGCTCCTATAGGGTTACTATAGTGATGTGTCTGTGGCAGCACTGGGCGTGTGAGGTTTACACTCAGCGGTTTGGAAACTCACTCACAATGAGGTAATACCGTCTCAGTCATGACAGACAAGAGACCACCCTGGACTCTGTGTGGGAACAAGTGGATTTTGGCTCTCAGAAAAGGCCGTAGGTGTATGAAACAATAGCCTACAGTTTGTTGTCCATGTTTTCAGTATAATAAACCAATATTCCCTTTGTTCATCCTTCATGGGTTGTCAACATAAACCCTGAGCCTACAATGGTGTGGGCTCATTTGAATTTTGATATGTATTTGTATCAGATGACCTTGCGAAGTCAACCCACTATGGCAGCAGCCTGATTCTGGAGCTGTTACGTGAACCCACCCTGTATTGAATCTAAATGAGGCACTGGGACTATCAAAAATAGACTATTGGTTAATTTACATGCTACTAATTTACACGTCAAAACGAATGTCGTTTTGTATGCAATTTTGTTACAGTTCACCAGTACCAGCCTGTCCAACCAGCTTTGACACACTGTGATTGATGCTACCGGAGCCTTCTTCCCCGTAATGGCTGTCTAGACCAGTTATGCACTCAGTCTGACCAGTGATCATCAATTATGCACAATCTGGTTTCTCAGAAATCCTGCTCTTTAGCTTTATAGCATACTAGTTTGTTCCTAAATGGCATTCCTAGACTTTATGCCTACCCCACTGCTCCTCATATTTAAATCTTAATGTGCAATAGTTTCTTCTGCAACCTGTTAGAGTTTAGCAGTTTACTGTAGCGGCTCTGGTCTTTCTAGTGTTATTATAAAGTGCAGTTGTGTACAGCTGTAGCAGCAGAGGTTCACACAGCTGCTTTGGTGAAGGGATAATGGTGTAATACTGCAGAATAAAAAGCAAGTGCAATAAAACCCTGTGGTAGGACTATTGCGAAACTGTATGTGGCAGTCAAAAGCATCGATACAGATCAATACTGATATTTAAACTAGAAAAAGTATTGATTCTGAAAACAATCACACAAACAGAACAAAATTTGACCTTTCTTGAATAGTTTTAGAATAGTCTTGATCTGTATAAACTGCTATTATTTTGTGTTGAAAATGACTTTCTATTGAATTGGAACGCGTGTTGTCGAACTTTATTTTGATACTAAGGAATAGATACTCAATACCAATTTCAATGCTACAATGATGATAAAAAATTTGCTTTTTTTAGACAGTGAACTGTAATCTTCAACACCAACAACAGTATTTTCTGTATTTTGCTGAGGTCTTATAGGTTTTTTGAAGTATTGATAAAGCTGAAGATTATTTTAAAATTCTAGAGTAAATTTTGTCCAATTTACTGTAGCCTATGTGATTTTCTTTGTATTGATACTTCAAGTGAGTATCTAGTTTTGATAATAGTTTTATTATTTATTTTTTGCTACTTTTAAAAGTATAAAGAGTGTTTTATTACTTTGTTGTAATGAATTTGATATTGAGTATTGAGCCTTTTCCTTAGTATCAAAATCAAGATTGAAATTTTAGAATTGATTTGTGACAACACTATTTAGTGGAAGTAGTGATTGCAGTTCCCACCTTAACCATGGCATCAATCATTCTGTAGTAAATAGTTGTTGTAGTAGTAGGCCTAATAGTCGCAGTATTTGCAGTATTTGCAGTAGCAGCACGAGTAGCGTTATTATGATCACTTTGTATCTGTAGTCGCAGTCATTCAACAAGTCGACATATAGCCCTGGTAATGTGAGCCAAACGTCACATAGCGTTTACCTTTGACATTCACAAACCATCAGCTGTGCCTGTATATCCTTTAGCCTTGACCCTCTGACCCTGCTGTCATGTGACCTTTCCCAGTTCGTCCTGAGAGTCTCAGACCAAAACAGCGGCGTACAAGTGCAGAACGCATTTTGTTATTGGAGTGTAACTGAAGAAAGAAAATACTGTACAACTTTTTATGAAGACTCAATGCCACGTTACATAATGAACAGGAAGTCTGGGAGGGTCTGGAGGAGCGGGGGTCCCGGTCCATGGTACAGACGCAGTGTTGTACTGCACCAAGGTTAGCGTTGCACTGTATGAGAAGTATGAGAGTACCTGACATTATGTGGGAGTTTTTGCAATGTTTTAAGAGATATTGTAAAGGCAAAAAATACAAATTGCCATAACTAACTAGTTGTAATTTATTGGATTTTTTGTTATTTATTTGGATTTATTGGAACAGTTTGTTTAGCTGCCTGCAGTTTGAAATACTGAATTCTCCAGACTGATATGACACAAATGTTTTTTACTCCTCATATTGATTGATCCTAATTTCATCTCATTTTGTCTCAACATATAAAAATGACTTCTGAACATAAATAGTCGAGCTGATCATTGACAATTACAAATGACTGAATCTCAATCTCAATTAAAATGTGATATATTTCACAGCCCTACATGAAACCATCATTTGTTTTTGCATTACGTTATGTGTTCCAGGTCTTTGGCTTAGTAATATTGCTACTGTGCCCAGTAGTTTGAGCTTATATAATGTGCCTTGTCTGATCAGCAGATCATTCCACAGCACCAGGTTGCCTCTTGTGTCTTTTGAGCTTCCACATTTTTTCTGAAAATGCGATTGACACACAACTTGCCCCAGAGATGGTGCTGAACTTGTGCACTGATGTCTTTAGCTTCTACAGGCTAGTTGTTGGCTAAAAACATCATAGTGCATGCATGTGTTTAAATGTGTGTGTCTGCATGTTTCATAGCATGTAAATATAGCTCTCCTCAAAGACTGATGATGACAGCCATAATAACAGACCCAACCAAACAGCAACTGACTGTGACGCAGGAAATATGTGTTTTACATTTCTTATATGTTGCGATCTGATTCCCTGTCATTAGTTTGTATTGAATCATGTAATAAGAACTTTTAATGTTTGGGTTCAGCATGAATGTAATGCATTTTAGAGAATGTGACAGAAAGTTGTTGTTGTTCTGGGCCGGAGGGCTTATAAACCCCCTACAGAGTCACAGATGCCTCAGACCCAGGGCGTCTCATAAAGTGAAAACGGAGACAGTGACGTCAAATACAACCAAGAATGCAGTTTACGTTTTTTAGAGAAATTAAAATTCCTAAAGTTATGAAGTTTGCTTTTAAAGGAAACCAAGCAGAGTCTGTGAATGGGAGAAAGGGCTGATGGGTCATTGTGACTTATTCTAAAAAATAAGTTTTTGACAAGAAAGTGAAGAAAATGTTTTGCTTTTTTGCTGATTTTCTATATTTTCACAACTTCACAGAATCACAAACATCTAGAATAGTTAATTAGCTTCATGATTCTGTGATGCGACAGACCATTACAAGACTCATACATGCTTGTAAACAGATGACACCGTAGAGAGAATAATATAAATGGTTTGTGATTTTCATGAGCCCTTTTTGTTTTGTAAAGCACTTTAAGTTATTACTTTGTGTACAAATTGTGCCCTACAAATAAACTTGTCTTTACTAAATGCTGGATTAATACAGCAAGCTGAAACACAATTGAGCAGCAGCTTTGGTCAGAAAATAAAAATATGTATATTATTTTCTCACTTTTTTAAATGTTTTTGGTTGTTTATTGTTGCATTAGATCAAACTCATATGGACAGCTTCTTCATTGATTGTTAAAAGAGAATAGATTGCATGCACATTTGATGATGTCATAATTTCAGATAGAGGGTAAGTATGGGAGATTGAGTTTTTGAAAGAAATAACCAAACTCGTGATTCACTGATGTTGAATCATTATTCACAATTGACTGGCTCAACAAACTTGTCATATTTGTTCTATCAACTAACAACAATCACGTCTTTGGGGTTGAAAAATGGCACTTTCTGAAGCTTTTGTGAAAAATTAACTTTTTGTTTCATGTTGCTTGACCCAGTAGAGATTTTTAACCAGGTCAAGAAATCGGTAATCAAGATTTTGTAGCATAGATTTCTGACCTGTCCTCCATTTTGTGTGATGTCATGGGAACCCATATTCACAAAGGGTTGAAGTGAAACTGCGGAGTTGATCACATGAGAAATCCCTTAAACTTTTAGTATGAATTATATCAGTGAGCTGTAGTGAAATCCCCTCTGTACTCACACCACAATGATGGATTAAAAGGGACAAGCCATTTTCTGCCCTCTTTGCTTTTGCGGACGGCCGAGCTCAATCGGATTTGTACGGCCTCAGCAGAACACCATATCCACTTATAGTCGGCAATTAAACTGGCAGCCGATCTTCCACTGCAGCCACTCTTCGTAAAACAGACTCCTAAAGATGTATTTTTTTCAATCCGCCGTCCAGATGTAGAGCCAAAAGATGGACGTGTTCGGCCTGCAATGTTATGTAGTTTGATATGTTTGTGGTAGAAGAGGAAACAATCATTGAAAGTCTCTAGAGGAGGTAATTTTGACCACATCCCTGTTGCTATGTAATCATGAATGGTCGCACTATTGTTGTGGCTAAATCGGTCTGTAGATCTGAGAACAGAGGTGGGCAGTAGGGAGGACAAGAAGAAATAGGTAAAAGTAATACATGAGTCCTGATTTTGCTTATATTTTCATTTTGATGTGTTAATCTGACCCAGTTCATGCCCAAGAAGGTTGCCATTTCAGCCAGGAACAGCAATATTCAATTCAAGTAGAATTTACTTGCAAAGGAGAGAATATAAATATGTGTTATTCTTGCCCAGCTCTATTTAGGAAGAGAAGTCCCAAGGCAACAGTGGATCTAAATTTAACTCAGGGCAGTGAAGTGTTATAGACATGTCAAATACGTGGCTTGGGTAAAAGAAAAACAAGCATAGAGCGAAAGATTTTAGAAAGTGACAACTGGTTCTGCTCTCAGATGGACCTCACAGATGCACGGCACACCAAAAGATTAACATTATTAAAGCAGCTCAGTGGAGATGCAAGTTATGTAATCCAAATTAATAGCTGCGTTCCTTTCAATGCGCTATTTTTGAGATGGCTAATTTTATCCCTGCACTCACAAAGACCAGAGCGGGAGACAGAGTCTTTTGATAGATGCTCAGTGATTCAGACCACTCATAATAACACAAATGCATTGCTTCATGGCAATCAATGATAAAATTATAACCTTTTATTTCTGTTTTTTAATTTTCAAAACGAAACATGAAACACTGAACACGAGACAAAGAGTATAACAGGTTATAATGGCAGAAAATATCCAAAAAAGGAAAAGAAAAACTCACTGCATAAACTGTGCAACGTTCAGCTCCAAAGTCTTTTCAAGTCCATCTCCAAACTGAGTCTCAAGGTCTTTTTTTTTCTCATTTTACGAAAGCCAAAAATTTTTTTGATGTTTGATGTTTTGATCAATATCCTAACTTCCATTGCTATCCATGGGTTTCACAATGATGAGAAATTAGGACTGTTGCCGTGGCGATTACAATTTAAAACAACAAAAGGAGAAATGGTTCTCAAAATGTTGCATAAAACAAGAATGAATCAATGATTGACTGGCAACTTATCATTCTTAAATATGACAATATGATAATCTCCATGTTTCAATTTGGATTTGACTCCAGGAGCGTTTCTTAATAGAAGAACTACTCCAAAACCCCCATTCAGAGTTGTGGGGTCCAGAACAGCCTGGCCACGCCCCTGGGCCTCATCCTCGGCCTCCCATTGGCTGGCAGTCGTTCAGGAGGAGCCGCAAACACAAACGGAGTGGTCTCGCTGTGCGCTTTGGACAGACAGAGGCAGTGCGCACAACAGAGCGGTCGCAACGGGGGACTTCGCTTTCACTTGTTTCTTTTCATCGCGGATTTCACCTGCTATTTAACCGCGACGTCCAGCGTATGTTTTTTACCATAAAGGCGGTTTCTTCACGCGTGGATATGGAGGGGAAAGAAGAGCACCAGCGCCTCTGAGGAGACTCCCGAGGAAAGTTTAAAGAGGTGAGCGTAAACGCGAAGATGAACTTTGTTGGGTTACAATTGGGCAGTTTTTAAAAATAACTGGCTCTAGATTTTGTTTTCTGCTTCTCGGTTAGGGCTTTATCAGTGTCTGTAACGTCATATGATCCCAAAACATAATCTGATGTTGCACGCTCATTAATTAACAGAAATTGCCCCCAGTTGAGTCTTTCCTTGCGTCACTTTTACACATTTATGGTGCATGTAATTGCGTAAACCTTGTTTGCCGTTTCACGCATCTGAATGGGCTTTGTTGGGTCTCTCTCACGTGACCCCGGCCAGTCTTTCTCTGGCAGCAAACTTTCTGACAGATGATGTGCCGCTGTGAGTAATGTCTGGCCTTGGTTGTCGCTTCTGGAGACGGCCTTACAATGGGCTGGAATTCAGTGAAACGCGTCTACGTGCATCGCCTACGTGTCTGTGCGAAGTTTTGACTTTTCACGTTGTGTGCAAAACGTGACAGAATCAGGACAGTTTTTTTAATGCTCCTGCAGCTTTTTTAAGGAGGGTCAAAAGGGCATCAGCTGCAATACCACCCAGAGTGTCTATTCTGGTGGAACTACTGTCTATGATATAAAATACAGCTCTACAGCAAAGCATCTGTGCCTGTCTGCCAGATGGTGTCAGCATTATTTCTATGGCAGGTCTCTCTAAAAGCTCATCTGCATGGAAGACGTTCATGTATTTACAAAATCCTTTACAAAACTAAACACACATTAATTGAGATCCGTTGTTTTAGCCAGATTTACTGTCATTGTGCCATTGGAACCAGTCAAAACATCTCTCTCTCCCACAAAAATAAAGATTTAACAAACAAAAAAACAGTGGCTCTTGGACTACTGTGAATCAATTTGAGTTTGGGCATTAATTCTGTCTTCGTTGAGCCACTCAGTTTTATAAACATTAATTGGCACAGTCCAAACAATGATTTTACATTTATCATACACCCACAGTGCATTAGTCTAACCGGCTCATACACTCACAACGTTCAGTGATGGTAGTTAAAACCACCTTAAAATCCTAAATGCTGTTTCTGTGTAGTGCCAGGCTGACTTTGATATGGTTAAGTGGAAGTGCTTTGCGTCGGTGCCAGTTTCTTTTGGTTTTAAGCTTTTTAAGGGACTATGTTGCGACGAGGGGGTTAAAGGAGTGTGTCTGTGCCAAGTGCAAATCAGCTTCACAGACCTGCCAGTCTCCAAACCCAGACTTTCACCTTTACTTCACTTGTCTACTTGTTTGTTCTGCTACTTTGATCACTCTCAATCTTAACTTTCTCTAAGGGTCTCACAAGCACAGTCGCACACTCGTTTCCTCCCCTTTCTCTCCAAAGTCTCATTAAACGAATTATGACTCTGAGGTTTGGAGGAATTTCAGAAGCTCTTTTTGCTCTTTCTTTTGGGTTTTCCCCCAAACTACAGTAAGTGCAGCAGATGTTGTGTATTACTGGAGTGTTTGCTTAGAAATCCCATCATCCTTTTTGACACTTAACGCCGGGGAAATTGGTCTACGAGGAGCAACTTTTCTAGTCATTCTCGGATTTGCTAGTCTGTCGAATTTAATTTATGAATGGTATTACAGCTGCAGGAAGTGAAAGAAGCGCAGCTCTTTAAATTGTATTAAACTGCCGTGCAATACTAACAAATTATGGTATTAAGTGGTGTTTGTTTGCTGTTTTAGTTTGTCATTATCTTCTCAAACTCTTCACACCAAGTACCACCTAAGTCAAGATAATATTTGACTTTCGGAGGACTATCAGATCTAAACCATGCTGAAACAATGGACTAATACAAAAGAGCTAAAGGGAATTATTTTATGTAGCTTGAGAAGCTTGTCCTTTTTTATTGTATGTTTGGGTGTCTGTTACTCAAAGAAAGGTTAAATCTAATGTGCCTTAATGAACAGCGATTGACATTTACCTATCCATTATTTCAATCAAACACCAGCATGAACACAAAATCATAGAACACTGTAGTTGGAAAAAGTACATGGATTTGGAACAGTTTGAAGTGTAATTTTCCCATAAGGCCTCACAGAGCTCTTTGCCTTTCCTGTCCCTCCTGCCATTTGTGGAGTGTGGCTTGTAGCATGTGGATGTTGATCTGCGTTTACATTTGTCTATGTCTGACCAAAACTGTGGCTTTTTGGTGCAGAAACCGTTGCCCATCTTTTTACTGTAAGGAGTGTCTTTTTGGGTTTTTACAGCTGATAGTTATTTCAGAAGGCGTGTGTGTAGGCTGCTGCGAGAGAAATGTTAAAGTGCTCCATTGGGACAGGGAGGGGAGAGATTTAACTTCTGTTTGGAGAAAAGACGCAGACTCTGAATATGTATGCTTGAATGTTCTGTATGCAAGAAAGTGATGAAGATTATCTCAACTAAAACTAGCAAAGAGTTAGTGCCACACGAGGACAACAACTGCATGTCCATCTGTCAATCAGGAAATAAAGTCTTGACTATAGAGTTGTTTAGCTGCCGGATGTGAAATGTGTCAATGTATTTTGTGTTAAGTTACTGTTTATATTTCTACGCCTGCCAACATACCCAACCTTCATACAAACAGTATCAGCAAGTGCAGTGTAGCCAAAATGTAAACCATTATCTTATTTGATTTTCGATAACAAACGCTTTCTGTTTATTATGAATCGTTAAAGTTTCTCATGTGGAAAATGGGTCGTATGCAAGACTTATGTTTCAGTTCACTTTTGTTTTACCCTAAACTTGTTCTGACACTTCTGCTATCTGTCAGTGTGAGTTATCCATCAAACCGGGTGACAAACTTTGGCTGAACACAGACGCCTCATTCTGATAAGTAGAATCCTTGGTCTAATCTGAGGTTATCTTGTCTCAGGGTGATGGTCTGGTCTTGAGTGTCTGCATGTCCCATTCCAGGATGACCACTTCCACTGCGGCAGGGGCGGGGCAGTTATTTGTGGTGTTAGACGCTGTTGTGGCCTGTTACACTGGGGTTAAGTGGTATGTAGAAGGAAGGGCAGCTGCAGATGACCCGGTGAGAAGGAATGAGGAGTGGGAGGTTAATATATCAGGGCTGGACCTGAGACCGACAAGATGAAGAATTTGAGGTGGAGATTTAAGATACCTGTTGTTTTCTTAAGAACGACTTTGCTAATATATTTTATGTTATGTTTATTTTTAACCACTGTAAAATACTACAATTATTTTGATACCCATAGTGATAGTGATAATTTAATGACATCTTAATGAGACTACAGACTTGAACCCCTTGGATCAAAACAACATCGCAATATATCGTCTTTGGTTTTAGTTTTGGGAATTTGGATTAGGTTAGGCAACACAGACAATATCCCAATAACGATAGTCAGATTATATTATGTCACTCAACAGAAATGTGTTTTGCAACATGTGTTTAAACATGTTAGTTCAGGTTACATTTTTAGACAAATGTGAAATGTCTGCAAGATTAATCACAAAAATGCAGAAATATCACCTCAAACCCTTATTTGGAAATTCACAATATAACTTTTATTTTTAATCTGTTCTATTTCATTTTTAAAAAATGATAAACAATATACTTGATTTTCAAGTGTTGAATATCTGAAAAACAACATTCCCAACATAATCACCAATGTGTAGAAAAGTCTTGTGGGAAACAATTTGATAAAACTACATTAAATCAAACATAACTTAGAGGTAAATGGTTTGGAATGGTGAGAAAACAAACTAAGAAGAAGATTCTTATCACCATCTTTTATCATGTGGCGTGATAAAGCATTTAAAATGCACTTTAAGTTTGAAAGATGTTTGGATTGTGAGGAAAATGTACGTCCAAAGTCTCCCTGCAGGTGATAGTGCATAAATCATATCTCCAAAATCACCCTGTAGTTCAAAGTAGTACAAAGACGAGGGGATCAGAGCTGTTTGATGTTTGTTTTCATGGGCCTAAGACGGGGCTCAGACAGATGGCTTTGTGTCAGAACAAGTGCAGCGATGGCGAAGCATTGTCCCATGTTTGACCAGCTTTATTAAATGTCAAAGATGTATCCAGTTAACCAGAAGTGCTCTGCTTTGAATCCAACATGTTATTTATCTCAACTGACAGGAGTTAAAGCATTGTCACGTTTGCAACAACAGTGGTTACAGCGCGGTATAATTAACAGTTTACAGGCAAACAAACTAGCGTACATGTAATTCACTACGAAGAGAGACTACGATAATGTGCACTTGTGATGAAACAGTAGCTGAAGCTGTTTCAAATGTGGGTCAAACTAAAACCCGAATTACAAGGTTCTCAATCGCTAAATTTACACAGTGTTTCAGATAGAGCTGGATCATGTTGTTAATTATATAATATGAAAGTTGTAATATTGTGATAAAATTGCACGCACACCGCAGCTTATTTTCTTCTCCGTTGTGAGGAGGGGCTGACATAGATTGCAGCTAATTGCTACAACTAATGCCCAAAGCAGCTTAAACACTGACTGTGGAGGCTCTGAAGATACTAAAAACACTTATAATGACAGAGAAAGGAAGTGAGGAGTGGAAGTAGAACTTAGAATGATAACTTCAACACCCTAACCAATTAGTATTTTGCTCTTTTATACTATGATAACATTTTTTTTGCTCTGCCCTAGCTGTACATTTATCACAAAGAATCAAAATTGCTTTATGAAAGGCAGCAATTTGAAGTCAAGACTGCGGTTACGTAATTTCCTCTGCGAAAAACCAAATATCCTGTCTTATTATGTACAAAACCTAAGCTAACCTTGGAATAACATGTCCTGAAATGCACGGGATTCTTGTATTTGTTTATCACTTCATATTTGAGTCTTTTTCTCAGATATGTTCCCGCTCCTGGATTTATTATTTGCACTCGAACTGAATCCTGCTAAATTGAAATCTCAAAGCCTGTCAGAAAACTCACACTCACATTTTCCTCTACAATTATTCAGCCCTAGTTTCTAATTGTGTTGAATAAGTTTATTTCAGTTATATTATGGTTGGGTCTTATAAAGAAACTTGCCCACATTATATCATTAAACCTACTGTGTTGTAACTGAAACTGTAACTGTTGAAATCTTTTTGAATAAGTCATTATTCCAGTCTCTGCAGGCTCTGTCACACATTTCTTATCACATTACAGCCAGTTTCACAAAACAAACCTGTATGCGTTTTTGCTTTCTTTGCCAACCTAACAATTTATCACCTTTGACAATCAAGCGCTGCTAATAGACTCCTTTCTCGGCCTGTTCATTTCTATAAACGCTTCCGACCACATTCTTTCTTGCATCTTCTGGATCTCACCCAAGCCCCTCTCCATCTGTCTGCCCCCCTTTCCCTAGATACACACTGGGAATTTATGGCTGGTGGGGGGTAGCAGCGACCAGCCTTGTCCCGTCTAATTCGCTGCATACTGTCTCTGAGCAGATCAGCTGTTATATGCACTGTATACATTTCTGTTAACGCTTTTGCATTTGCCACATGATATTTGTCCTAGTAACACACACCTATAACAGCTGGGGGCATCATGGTTTTGCACTAAGCGTTTTAGGAGGGTAAGCCTATAATCTATCTGTTTTGGTATTTGTTCCTGCTGCCTCTGTCTCTGTGCAGTGTCCAACAGCTGTAAAGTGCCCCATTGGTTTAGACGCCAGCATGTCATAACCTCTTTGTTCAAACATTGCTGTATTGGGAGATTTGAGTCGGCTTGTGCTGTTCAGTCTTCTTTGATGTAAAAAAGTTACCTGTCAAAAACGCCACGTAATAGATTTTTCTGCCACAATCACTGCTACATTTGTCATTTTTCCATCTGCATTCCTTTGTATTGCCATTCCTTTCATCCCCAAAACATGAAGCCCAGAGTCAGTTTGGTGCTTATGTCGTAGAGCAATGATGGTTTTTATGAGGCATCCGGAAGAGGGTGTTCCCGTTACCCAGCTGCCCCAGAGCAACTCTGACACTGCTGCATGATGACAGAGGACGAGAGGAGGATGGACAGGTCCTGAGGCCGATGTGCCGCCGACTCTTTGAACTACCTCCTCAAATATGTAAAGGAAAGGTCGTTATTGTGTCACGGTCAAATGTCACTTGAAATGAACACAACTACAACCTGTGTGTGTGTGTTTGTGTTGCGATAATTAGTTTTTGTTACAACCATGAATTGCTGGTTTAAATTGGTTTTACATCAGATAACCTCGCACAACGATTTGCCCCAGGTCACCCTTGAAAAAGATGTCTCGATCTCAATAGGTTCTTAGCTGGTTAAATAAAGGCAAATAAATAAATAATACATTATTTATTTTGGGTCAGCGCAAAGGCTTGTTACTCCAAATGGATGTAATTTCCATGAAAATAGGTCACAGAATTCAAAAGGCTTGCAAAGATTAATCCACTAGTGACTAGTAGACTATATAAATAATCATAATTGTAATGGTTCTTTGGACTCTTAATACACATTCGAAAATACATTTTATAGCTAAGACGGAAGAAGAAGAATAAACTACTTCTTACATTTATCAACAATACACTTAATTCATACATATTTTATACCTAAAAGCCTTCAGTTACCATAAATCAATCTTTATTTGGTTAAAAATGTATTTCAAAACTCTCATTGTGCAATAGAAATAATCATTTGACCAGTCGACTACTAAAATAATCGTTTGCCACAGCCCTAGAATTCTATACTGTTATTAGTCTTTTTACTCATTTTTTTGTGTTTAGGTCAATCTAAAGGAAATGTGAAGGCAGTAAATGTCCTTTGAGGCCTTAAAACTAATTGTATAAATCTTGGTATGTAATATTAACAAACAAAACAAGCTAAACTGATGGTCCTAACATTCTTGAGATTTTCATCTTAAAAAATGTCATCCTTGAAATCCCTCTGTTTGAAGGATAATGTCTCATCTTCACTTGTAGACTATACAAAATCCAAAACCATACACAGCATTTGAATTATATGAATATTTTGAGTCTTTCCGTCTCATAAACACTTGATTTTCCTCGCTGTTTCAGTCCTAAGTGTTCGCTCTTAATGGCAGCCGCCTACACACGACATCAGTGCATTTAAATGTGCGCCTGTGCTGTGCACAAAGCTGCACAGCTCAGTGAAGCAGGGCTGTTGACCTTATCTTCTTTTCTATATGGTTTCTCTCCCTTTTTTCATTTGTTCACTCTAAACGTACGGTAAACAACAATAATAAGGTTTTGTGTTCCATATTTCTGCCTTAAGTCTCCACAATTTTTCTTGTTTTTGGTAACTAATGCTGCTTTTTGATATGCCCCATGTTTTTTTTTTTCTATTACATTTGAAGGAACAGAAAAAGATAATAGACCAAATCCTCACAAAGCTATTATTGCATTTGTTAGAAGAGGTTTCTACAGCACAGAAAGAAAGGGTTTTGTTCAACTTTAGATGCCACTGCCATTGAACCCAGCAGCTTTACAAATGACAATTCTGATTTCTTTTCCTTATGAAAGTGTTCAGTATTAAAGTTGTTTCCTAGTCTGTATCAGTCTTTCATAGTTCCCTCAAAACTTTATTGGAGTTTATGGTAACCGTATCAGTCATGGATAAGGAGAGCGTGTTTTTTCGGCATTGATAATAACAAATGCTACTGAAACAACTAGACTAATCCTGTTTGTGGTGAGCGCATACCACAGCCAGTTCAGGTGGTCATTCATAAACGAACTAAAGAAGTAGACCAAGTGAAAAGTAATTCCTCTAGTGACCTAAATTTAAAGGACACTGTAATTGTGACCAATGGCTCTGATGTGAAATGGAAAGTGACTAAGCAAACGCAAATAAAAGGAGGATCTAGTCTGGAATAAATGAGAGCGATCAGTGCATACATAATTCTGAAGAGAAAAGCTAAACCATAATGAAGGAACACTGCAAATGTCAATGTTATCTATCTATATTAAATGCTAGATCTAGATGATAGTATTATGAATCCCATGTTTTTGAACAAATCAGACAAATCCAAATGATCACAATGTCTCTTTATTGAAAAGTAAATTAGACTTTACAGCGGACTGAGCAGAAGTAACATTACATTTTAGTCAGTGACAGTTTCTCTATTCAATAACACATACTAATAACAAGTATTAATCAATCTAAAAATGTTTACGTACATTTGAAAGTTCAATAGTGTATACAACCCATGTTTGGAAAGTGTTGCTTGAGTTTTCTTTTTCTTTCAGCCACCATACTGTATCTAACCTAATGTAATGTCATAATGATGATCTGTGGCGCTGTTAATCTGGATCAATCTTTAGCCGATGTAGTTAGCAGTTCTGCCGTGTCATTATGTCCTGCTAAAATGTCACGAGCAGATGTGGAAATGCAACTACGATCTGCTTGACATGAGTTAATCTGATCATCACTACGTTCAAATACCACTTTGAGTCCTGACCTTAATTTTTCCCAGCTTGCTCTTTACTCCTCCAGGACCCACTGACCTATAATTAGAAAGCCGTGACTATAATTGTCTCTTGATCATTTGGGAAGAAATCGATGCGTTGAGTGTAAAGAGAAACAAGGCCAGCTCTTGGAAAGCAGGACCTTCTGTGGATAATACTGAATGTTTATAGACTAAATGTACAGGGGACCTTTTGTAGGAGATAATGTATCCAATCTTCTAGTTCTTTTTATGTTGTTCACCTTGTGCGATATAAATACCAATTGATACTGTGCACAGAGATCACCAATTACACAATGTTCTGTATCATCTGAGATAATGTGGCATTTGATTCGCTCCCTTTTAGTAACTAGCTAGGTCATTAGTAGAGGTGGGATATACAGTATATTTTTTTAAATATTGGGTATAATAACTTTTAAACAAGCTGCTAAATGAGCTGATTAAAATGTAAAAGAGCAGAAACTTGTAATGTAAGGAAACTAGTATTAAACATTTTTAGATTAATTTAAAAAACATGACAGATTAACAACTTACTGAACCTGTTGACCTTTTGGACTTTAATGACATTCACTGAAACCTGCAAGTCTCGTATAGATAATAGTCTTGCCACTTTAACAATCTGTCTTCTTCCCAAACATCCCTGCCTGTTGTTCATTCATAAACAATATCAGATGACTGCATTAGAATCAGCTGATCTTAATGTTATTTAAACCTTTAAAACACTGACTGGACAAAACTGCTGTTGTTTTTTGTAAATTATTCATCCTAAGTGGTCTGAAAAGTTTGTAAGGTCAGTAAGGTGGTCAACTATCCTGACGTGGCCCAAAAGTAAAGCTCCCTTGAACTGAAAAACACATTCCTGTCATTCCAGTGGAGTGCATCCCATTTATCTTTTTTACTGTAGGAACTCCTGTTTTTAGCACTTTTTTTTTTTTTTTAACTTTTAACGGAAGTACACAGACTCATAAATGCAACTGTGTTTTTTGACACTTGCTTCTGTTGAGTTATTTGTCAAATATTTCTGTAACTTCAGGAATGTTCTACCTTTCGGCCCATGACAAGCTCATATAACGAGGCATTGTTCGCATCTGTTTGAATGACTTTTAGCCTTCAGTTTGGAAAACACACATTCACCACATGACAATGTTCACGTAAGGTTAAGTGTTGAAACATGTAGAGCTTTGAATCAACACATTTGTGACACTAAGATTAGGCAGTGTCATAATGGTATTTATTGGTCTCTTCTTAAAGAAAAAGCGAGATCTTGAGCCCCACGTCATGTTCAGATCAAAGCTTTGGGTTTCTGTGTGTCAGGTAGTTATTTAACACTTGTGGCTATACATCCGTAACTTTTGCATAACCTTGGCCAGTGACTGACAACCGAAACTATAAAATACAAAATGAACTTATTGTAATTTTGCAAAAAGAAGTTCGACACAACATGATGAAGAAAATAACTGTGCCACATTTGCATTAGTTAAGAACCAAGCTTGAATTATTGCATTTTCCACGATATAATCTTACTTGTTTTCCTGTATGTTTACAACCTGAAGTTTACATAACACTCATCACATTTTGTTCTATTGCAAGTGATGACAAAAGGTCTAAAATCACTTGAAAATATGCAAAATTGAACCACTGCTTTATTGAACACAGGCGCAATTTGTCGTCTCTTTCACAGAAAATTACAGCTTATGGTGTTATGTAACCTGTCAATTAACATTTGATTTTCCACTGGCTCAGAGACCTTCATAAAAAAAAAAAAAAGAATAATTATGACATTCAGAAATTGCTGCCACATTTTTACCTTGTATAACTCATTTCTGCTACAGTGCAACACAGATAAGAGCGCTTCAATTATAGATAAACTTCACATTGCAAAAACATTGAATTGAACTTGACACATTTTGACTGACTGCTTTTGTTGACACAGCTTTATGCTTTATGGATAATCAGTCCTGTTTACATATTACATGTTTACATTAATAAATCACTATTATAGGACTTTTTGCCTGTTGCTTTATTTGTGCTCATTTGTAACATGGACAGTGCACCATATTTCTTGCACTGTATCTTTTGACACGCCGTATGCCAGATGCTTGACACAGTTTTTGCCCTTATTTGGTCTATTTCTGCTACTCTAGTCCATCTCTATTTGTCAACTTAACTGCTCTCAAGTGTTTTCAGGCCTATTCCAACACTTGTGCTTCAAAGCATCTTCATGAATCTAAATCAGGAAATGAAAAACATCTTTAATCGAAGAATTTGCATGTAAAGATCTTTATAACAGGGGGGGGTGTGTGTCCCATTTCCCTTTTTTTAGTCTGCCGTTGCCATGGTGAGGCTAATTTATACAGGCCATACAAATTAGGTTTCTGTTGTCAACATATAGCGCTCGACATGAATGGTTATTTGGTTAGTAATTGTCTGTTTTGAATTGAAGTGATCCTCTATGTGGGAGCTGGTGGGCAGTGAAGGGCAGATTGATTAGCTTGTTTTGTGTTTCGGAAATTGTTTATGATGAGACAGCAGCCTTTTAGTGACTTTATCATGATTTGAATTTGATGAACATCATCACGTTGTCAATTTAAAAATGATGTAGTCTCATTTAGAGCTGGGTAGAGTATGTAATATAAATTTTTCTGACAAGAATTACAATTGTGATTAGATTTGAAATTTGTCTTTTAATTATACATATTGTTTTTAAATGACTAAAACGCTGAAATATGAACTGACAAATTTGTATTTCAGAACATGTTTGCACATATATAAAATACAGGTTTAACAGTTTTTATGTAGAATAAGAAAGGATATTTTGTTGTTTGTGGTGGAAATTATGGTTTGCATCCAACCTTGAAGTCTTGGGTGGAAACTGCTATTTTTGCTAGTCAACCATATATGCGAATTTGCGGCTTAAGCATTTACCCTTGAACCAGTTAGGCTTTGAGTGCAGATAGGCCCAGTGTCTTTGCTAGAAGTTTGTCTGCTTTGGGTCCTTCTAGTCTTTTTTTTTTTTTTTTTTTTTTTTTTAAACCACAAATATTTTAATTAAATTCCACCTTTATTGGCAAATACCAGCTCAACATGGCTTTTAACTAATTATTGGGAGCTGTTGAAGTGTCCTTAGCCTAATTCCACTTGCTCTTTTTATCCTTCATCTTCACTTGCTTAAATAGACTTTTCCTCTAAGCAGACACTATAGTTTGCTTAATGCATTAACAGCACAAATGGATATTACATTAGGAGCCCCTTCTCTCTGTCTGTCTCTCTGTCTCCTTCTTTTCTCTCTAATTCCCCTAACCTTCTTGTGTTTGTCATCCTCGCCTCTCTTTCCCTGACGCTGCTTACCATAGTGATCAATGTCATGCTCACATATTCAGCCGCACGTTGGTTCTCTCGTGGGGTATTTAAGGCTATTAGCATGTGAGCGCCGGAGCAGCAGCGGCGTTGAATGGGCCCTGAGTGGCAGCTGTATTGAGTGTGGGTGAAGCATGGCAGAGCACCAGGACACAGTGCGAGTGGGCATTGTTGTTCCCGAGCTGAAAAAGCTCTTTTGTTGAGATGAACGGCGACGCTAAAAGCTACACAGGAAGGTTTGCTAAAGCAGGGGAAGCGTATTGTGACGGGGGAGTGTGTGTTTTTGTCCCACACATTAGTTTATGGGAGTTGGTTGGTAATGGAGTTGGCTGGTGCAGATGGGAAAGGCTTGGGAACAACATTTGGGAGGGGCAATTGAGCTTGAACTTTTAGTATACTACTTATAGGGCTGGGTGATATGATTTTTTTAAAGTGTTTTTTTCCCATCATATTGATCCATCACAATTTTCTATTAATGTTATTTTCTTGAACATAAACTGGTAAAAAGGATACATTAATTCCTTCAAACTCATTATTTTGCTTTCTGTCCTGCCTCTCTAATAATCTTGACAAAATCTTGTGAAAGTCCCAGGTAGACGGAGCCTGCTCTTTCCATGCTGTTCTGTGATTACCTGCAGGCATTAGGTAACAATGTCCTATCATTTGCCGCCCACTGCTCCACTTTTAGTCCAGTGACTCAGACACTCATGAGGCTGGACTGAAACTTGTGCTGCTGAGGCCAAAATTACACCCTCCGTCCATCCACATGTACGGTTCACTCTGGTTTGAGCTCAGACCGTGCATTTAAACTCAGCAAATAGTTGGCGTATTAACATCTGTTGCTGGTACAGGTAAATTCACTGATAAGTGAAGTCAAGTCTCTTAACGTTGTTAAGGACACAAAAGTATTATTCTCAGGGCCATCGACTATCTGGTTAGTGAGTGACCCGTTTAAGCTCCTACACAAATTCCTTAGTTATTTTTCAAATGGTTATAGGAATTGTCTTACAAGGATGACTGTGTACAAGGACTTGTCAGTGTCTTTAAGTTGGGAGAAAAATGTGCTTTCCAACTGTAACAATGGCTTTGAATTTCTTGTTTTTCAGTTTGATTAAAACGCCATATTACGGAGACTGCTCTGGTGTGCTACTTTTAGCTCTATATTAGTGAAAACAATGAATCATTTGTGTGCTGGTCCGAGTGTAGTGTATCCTTTGTAGAGTATTTGCTCTGTTCCTAAAGAGACTTAACCACATTGGTGTAACTGAATAATGTATAATTGGTGTCCATGTGGATTCTCTTGGATAGGGGTGGGCAATAATGACAAAAATGAATGTCTCAAGATTTTTTTTTTAGAGTTTACAGATAACGATATACAGACCGTATTGTCAGCCCAACAGAAATATGTTAAAACATGTATATAAACGTTTTAGTTGAGTTTTAATTATCAGATAAATGTGAAACATCTGTCAAATGAATCACAAAAGTGCAGAAATATCACTTAGATTAGACCTTTTTTTCATTTTTATGTTTAATCAGCTCTTTGTGTAGCTTTTTTTTTTCTATAAACCATGTACTTGAGTCTAAAAAGGCTTTGTTAATTAATAGCTTGCACTTGCACAGAAATAACAATCTGAGCTGTATAACAAATGAAACCACTCTGATTTTTCAGTGCAGGCAGTTCATTGGTGCATACGATTCATCCACTCTGTCACTCTCATGAGGGTCTATGTGTGGTAAAGCCAGACTATTAATAGCTTAAGCAGTATCGGTGTCCATGGCCATTGTCTCCTTTCCACAAAATAAACCTTTAGTCTTTCCCTGCGCCTGTCCTGCCTCTTAATGTGCCCCTGTCTTTCACTCGCACTACAGGACGGTCTGATCGGGTTGCTGGTTCAATCCATTGTAGCCCTGGCTTGTCTGTCAGCAGGGGTGTGTGTCTGTTTGTCGACTAAGATTGATGCATTAGTGTAGAAGGCACAGCGAAAACAGAAGATAAAATGCACTTTATTTGCAGGAAGTTGTTACGGAGTTGTCAAACTGGTCCCTCTGAGGAGCATTCTTTTTGGGGATGAGGAGAGAAATGTAGAGATTAGTTTCATTTGATAATCTATTTCTAGGAATAACAATTTCTTATCTGAATGCTTTATCAAAAACATGGAAGTACACTCCAACAATTATAATAACTTGGTTTGGAGTTTGGTTTTAATTTTGACATGCCAAAACATAAAAAGGTTTGCCAAGAAATTGCTACAACATGATATATCTGTTGTGCATTTTAAGTTAAAGGTTCTGTCGTGACATGTATCAGCATTCTACTCGGGTGACTGTTAACTGGAAGCACTGATTTGAACATTTCCGTCCAATTCTCATTTTAAAGTGTCATGCCGGCTTGTGGGATATAACATGTGGCCTTCTAATAATACCAATATCTCTGCCGTGTGTGCAATTGTGTGATCAGAATAGCCAGCCCGTTCCTCTGTGCTCTTGTACCCCTGCAGCCACAATTTGACAGGTACACGTGCACCGTTTACAACCTATTTTCTGTTCGCTTCTGACTCCTGTGTCACATGTCATGTAAAATTATCCATTTTCAACTCACAAAGTTTAACAAACTGACATGCTGCTTCTAAAACTGTGTGATTGCTGGTAGTCTAATTTTAAATATAAAGTCTGGGTTTAAAAAAAAAAAAAAACTTAAAAGAAATTTAAATAAAAAGTTGCTCAAATCTTGACCAAGGACACATCAATTCAATGCACAGGGAGCTGGGATCAAACCACAAATCTCAGGATTAGTGGCCACTGTGGTCATTTTGTGACATGGATGTGGACATAATGCGCTGTGTATTTTGACATGTTTTGTTGTTCATGTGGAAACTATTCAGGCAGGACAGGATCACATGAAAATGACAGCTGCCTTGTGACACCTTCCTGGAAGATAAATGCTGAAGTGTGTTTGCTCCCGAGTGGCACGGCGTGTTAGCGCAAGCTCTGAATGCTGCTCGTCCACATCTCACCCGTCAAACATCATCCACAGAAGCCACTTTGTATTTTCTATTGCACAATGTACTTCCTGTTAACCTCTATGTTGACACAATTTTGGAGTTTGAGTTTCTGTGATCTGTTATTGTTCCGTCACACCAGCAGCATGTCTGATAATGCATTTATATTTGTCTGTGTCCCATAGGGGTGTCGTCCCGAAACCCCGAGATCATGGCGGCGGGCACACACTCACCGGGAGGGCCCAACGGCATCATCCGCAGTCAATCATTCGCTGGATTCAGCACGCTACAGGAGCGGAGATCGCGGTAAGGCCTCTGATTGGTCAAAAACATCCAAAACAGGGTGTTGAATAGAATAGTGAGAAAATACATGTGTCAACTGCAGTCTTGATTCATGTAAACACATCACAGCAAGTGAAAAAGAAGGACTCTGCTGTAGTTTTTATCACATTCATATGTTTTTAGGATCTTAAGGCAGTTTGTGAGAAATAAGTTCAGTATTAACTTAAAAAAAACAAAATAGTTGTTGTAAAAAGGAACTAATGGATGTGAAAGATAAAGGGCACAGATAATAATTATTACTCAGAAGTTTAGATGTGTTCTGGTTGAAAGAAAGATAGTTGCGATTGACACCACTTCATGACAGATAAGGGATTTCCTGTTTTGACTCACTGAAACTTCTCACTGCAGCATCACAAGACAAAGCCATCCTGAAATATCCATCTCAATCGGTCTTTGTCTGTGCCTGGGTGTCATCTCTGTCGCAGGCCCAGCACTTATATGAAGCCACTCTCCTCGCGGCTCAGGCGGAGAATGGGGTAATTGGTTGGAATGAGCCGGGTGTGTGGGCGACCGTCAGTGGATGACAAGTTACTGTTCGGATAATGAGAGAGGAGGAGAGCTGGGGCTTCTAAGGGCCATCCAACAGTGCTAGAACACGGATGTTAGTATTGTGTACTGCACAACATGTTACTGTCATTGTTGAACCCAGTTCAAGTGGCAAACCTCATGAAAACTCTACACAAAACAAATGTGATTGATGGAAAGATATCAGTTTGTAACAGGTGCATTTTGGGTTTGATGCCAGCAACAGTTTCCAAAACATCGTTATTTGACAAGATGCCAGACATTGTGATGTAGGTGCAAAACCTGTAGAAAGACAGAATTAGTATTAATAATGTATTAGAAATATTGGATGTTCCAAACCTTAGGCATAATTTTATTATCATATTCTTTTCTGAGGTTTCACTGAAAACTTTCCTCCTGTCATGTGGTAATGGTACACTATTCTGTTAAATTTTGCATAGTTTAAACTTTCCTGCGTTGGTTCAAATGATAAAGCAGAGTTGCAATTAAATGCCACACAAAGTCTGCATGCATATGTGTCTCCTCAGATCACATGACCCTTAGGGCTACGCGCCGCTCTCATTGAGTTGTGTCCTACATTTGTGGCAGCTTAGGCTAAGTCGTGTTCGCTGGCATGAGGCGAGACGTGGCACGATCCAACTTGTCGAGCTGCGTCCCCGAGATGATTCGAGGATGGTTTCATTAATTCTGTGTAAATGTCATTCTTCTGCTCAATCTGAAATAGCCTCAAATATAGACGAGAGAGAGAAGAGCTGTGACCTAAAATGAGAAATGGTAGTTTTACTGTGGAAATTGACAGCTAATCATTACCATTGTGTTATGAAAATCAGCGGTGCATTACTTGGAATATTTCTTTGGGGGACTTCATGTTCACACATCTTTCTGTTTAACCAAATAACTTCTCACTTATCAGAAGAGCTTGAACCCTCTTGTATCATGCAAAAGGGAAAGGATTTTGTTTTTTGAGTGTTGCCAGTTCCAGTCAGACCAGATGCATAAATAGGTTTTAGGTGGTCTGTCTGCTCCAGGGCAATATAAAGGAATGATCGCCTGCAACTGTGCCTCTGTGCTGCTTTTTCACTTTTAACTCAAGATAAATGACAGCACACGGGTCACTAGCAGGATGGATGGGGGCGAGAAGATCAGGTTTGCATGTGTTTGCTCTCTTTACTGTGTACATACCTGGGATTTAACACATCACGGTGACATTGATTAATCAGCTCTAGCAAGTGTGACCCGCATTCAGAAGTGCTTTCGCTGAAGGTCTTTCAATAATATGTAGGCTAAAGTGGTGTCAGTCTTGCATGATGGGAGCTCTCTGTGACAAATGGGGTGAAGATGTTGCAGAGGTGAGACCAAGGACATGCAAAATATCAGAAATCTGTGATGTGGCCACATTAGCCCTGCAAGAGGCTGCTGCTGTTGTGACTTTGAGCCGTACAAAACTGAACTGAATTGAATTATCAGACAAACTATTTGAAAGTTGATGAAACTGATATACAATTATTTTGTTGTGTATTTTGTAGGTGTAACTCGTTCATGGGGAACTCGGCGGTGCAGAAGAAGCCCCAGTCCAAGCCCAAGAAGCCTCACCTGTCGGGACACAAAGGAGGAAGTGGATCCCGAGAGCCGCAGCCTAAAAGACTAGAAGAGGTTTACACTGCTCTGCGACAAGGCCTTGAGTGAGTGAAGCTAATGTACTGTACAATACAGATTGAAGTATAGAAACGGTTTATGGAATTTGTAAGATGAACATGGGCATACTTGCAATAATTACGTTTTAAACATTATTATGGGAATTTAAATTAATCTTTTAGAATGGCTTGGAATTAAATACAACCATACAAGATATCTTTTGTCACATTTTCTGACACAAAATATCTTGAACTGAATACATTGATTTATTTTAATATTGGAGTATTGGTATGGATTTGGGTTGTCAAAAGAATTGAAAATCAGATATTACGCTAAACTAAAACTCGTATTGACATTAGACCTGAACAGTTAGTTTATATCAAGTTAGAATGATCTCATCAGTACAAGAATGAGATGATAACGGGTCAAAAAAAAATTTTTTTTGTTATCATTCTGATATGGCAATCAATATTGAGCCTATTCCTTAGTGTCAAAATAGAGTTTGAAAGTCTAGTGACGTGACAATGATGTGGATAGTGCTGAGTAAGTTTTGCTTTAGTTTGGAAGTTATATGCTGCTGTTTTGTCTCTGTAGTGAATACCTAGAAGTCCATCAAACAGAACTGGACAAGCTCATGTTACTGATGAAGGACATGAAGAGAAATTCTCGTCTGGTGAGTCACACAAATATTCACACACAATAGTTAACAAATTCACCAAATTTATCTGGCGTTCATTCACCCACTCGTGCGGAACATAGCATTCCCATTATTATTCTGGAGGCCGTGTGTGTTACAATTTGTCAAGCTAGACTTTTTTCAATCTGTTTTACATATTATAAGTCACAGCTGTGTCCCTTGGACTAACTGTCCTCTTCTGTCTGTTCCCTCCAGGGAGTGCTCTACGATCTCGACAAGGTGAGATGATGAAGTATGCTGTCTCATATGTGACAATTGAGACGCATCTAATATTAATGCATGTGTGAGCTGTGTTAAGATGGCACAAAGACATATGCGATCCCCTAAAATGTGCTGTTTTGTCTTTTGCAGCAAATCAAAAGCATAGAGCGGTACATGAGACGACTAGAGTTTCACATGAGTAAGGTAAGCATCATTCAGTCTAGCTACAGATCCTTTAAATGTGTTATAAAGTCATTTTGAAAAGGCAAGTATTTGAAATTGGACATTAGTTTGTTCATTTTAGGTCACCTTTACCCCACTAGATTTTCTTTGTTGTAACTCTGCACTGACATCAAAGCCTCAGAGCCCCAGATTTAAGAAGTTGGGATCACATTTCCCAATTTCCTCTGCCGTGTTCCTCGCACCGGTCAGTGCTCATGAACAAAAGTGTCTTCGGAGGTCATTTCTCTCCTCTCTCTTCCTTTTGTGGAGGTTGTAATGGCCTCCCTCGCTGTGCGTCAAATGGGACGGTGACAGCGGGCCATCAGGACACACGCCCCAGAGGTAACCATAGTAACCCCAAAGACAGGGCTTTTGAAGTGCAAGGGGCGTCATCTATGGGGCACTGTTAACCCTTTATCGCCAGGACAAGAGCGAGACCGTGCCAATACAAACACATGACAACAACAGTGCAGAGGTAGAGGAGTCGTGATTGTCAAAAGGGCAGTGAATGTAGGACGCGAAGGAGAAGAAATTGGAGTGGCACTTAAAGATGTGGTTAGAGGACAAGAATAGGTCTAAGGTGAGTCAGACAGAAAATTGCCAAGGAAATGTGCTGCCAAGGCTAGGAACATAAAAGATGTATTCGTCTACAAAAGTAAGCTAAATAAACACAAAAACAGAAAAATAAAGCACTTGTTGTCAGGTTTAATTCAGTCTATAATAAAATAAAATAAAAGGGTAAACATCTTTTTATCTAGCTGTTTTTGTCACATTAACGAACTATTTTGTAAGTATTTAACTATTTAATTAACTATTCGTCATTCAGAAAGTTCCATTTCATAAAGCTGGTCACAAACTTGAGAAGTGTGTGAGACAATGGGACTTTAATTAAAGATTTTACTATTGTCTGGTCATGATCTCAGTAATCGTAAATAATCGTTAAATCATGGTGTTTTTTCCTCACAATAATCGTGACAATAAATTATTTATGAATTATGAAATTATGAAACCCTAGTGACCACATAATGATATTAAAGGTACTTAGTTATTTTGTTGAAAATTTCATTCTATTGTGTAAGAAAGAAGTTTTTTTTCTCAATTTTTTTATTTATTGTCCCATAGTATGAAAGTATGAAATTTAAATTTTTGTCACTTTTACACCACTATTTGTTAACCGTTTCTTCACTCATCTCTTGAACATTTGCACAGTACTGCCATCTCCAAGCATGCGCCACTTTCAGTCTATTATTACAGGAAAACGCACAGATTTGAGGCTTGCTGTGTCTTGCAAAGTTGTCACAGAATGTAGTTAAAACTGCTGCTATTTGGGGCAACAAAGTTCTGTCTTTTTGTTCTTTCTTCAAAAAAAAAGAAAAAATCAAACTTGAAATGATGAAAGTTTGCTGGGTTGCAAGGTAAAAGGGTTGCAAGGCTGAAGCGTGACTTTAAAGTAAGCTAATTTGAGCGCTGCATGCTTTTTGATTCTAAATATACTGGCACCGAATGTTTCCAAGGCTGTTTGTTGACTCAAAACCTTCATTTTTTTTTTTTTGCAAAGATGAGGCACTGCAAATCCAGGGTTTGAAAGTTGCACGACAAGCACAAAGAAACTACGCTGTAATCTATTGTCATTCAAGTGTGATTACCTCAGGCTTTCATGCCCCTTTGTGCCATGCAAATGTCCAAGTGTCAGCAGATGACTATCAAATGAGATCAATGCAATGTGAAATAACTATTTAAGAGAACCAGTTGGGTAGAAATGCACAAACTAATATAAAGTTTTACCCCTATACGGCAGATATTTTTCAAACTTAAGGAAATAGGTGGGAGTTCATTAAGGCTGCGATGCAGAAAATGTGTGCGAGATCAAGAACTGCAGGGCTTTATGACGACAGGTAGAGCTTATCGGATGGAAAATGTAAAGGTGTTGACAGAACTTCCACCCTACAGTCATGAAAGAAGCTGCAGGCTCCAGAGATACTATCCATGGGGTTCAGCTTCCTGTTTTATGCAACATTTTGAGAACTTTTTCACATTCAAAAGATACGATATTTTGTTTTAACTTGACAATCGCTATGGCAACAGTCCTAATTTCTCATCCTTCTGAAACCCATGGATAACAAAGTAAAACAGGCATAAGATAGCGTTTATTGCTTTACCTAAGATGTTCCACACTGAGGCATGAAACGCACCCATCCAGGGAGAAATGGCGTTGACTTGAGCAGGCAAAGCTTAATAGATCCAGAATTTACCCTTGAACTAAAAGATCTGATTTGAAATTAGTTTTCTTTCATATCTGCTAATAATAATGAATTAATTAATATCAATGCAAGATTGGGTGAGTCACTTGGTGGAGGTCTGTAGTGTATAATTAAAATTCTTCTTTTTGAGCTTGAATAATTTGAAGATGTCTTTATATTTTCATTCTTCAATCAACTTTTTTTTTTTTTGCGACCTTTATAATTAGTGCCTCGGAGTCATGACGCATCCCTATAACATTAAACAGCTCACAGTCTGATCAGCTGTGCTCAGTTTGTTTGAAAGTGTTCGTGTTTCGGCGTGTCTCAGTGGAGGACAGCTGCCGTGAGCCATGACTTTACACTCCTCCGTCAGCACATCTTTATCCGCGCCCTGACTCACAGCCCCCCGGGTCTTTGTTCGGGACGTCGGGCGCAGATGTCCGAGCTGTAATTGGCACACAGCGAAATATGAAAGAGGCAGGTGGCACAGCGGGACACCGTCAGGTTCTATGACTATATGTGTAAATGTAGATTATAATGTGGACAGAAACCGGTTTAGGGGAATCAGCTGAGGATTAGTTTTAAATGGGTCTTTATCCTCATGTACCAAAGCAAATTGTCTGCATCCATTTGACTGATTCGGTTAATGCAAGACAGTGAAGACAAGCATACATGCTATTATTGCTTTTATTATATTATATTCTATGACTCCTTTTCTCCAAAGTCAGACACTGATGGTTGCCCAATGAGACAATGGTGATATGAAGTGGGAAATATGTTTTTTGAACAGCCAAGTTGTGGGTCACTGGCACTTCCTCCTTCTAAGCTTCGGCTGATTATAATTACACAGCATTTGCTTTTCCTTAAAGGGCTTTGCAGATTTTCCAAGCCATCGCTTCTGTCCTTGGACCTCTGATCTGGAAGAGAAAAATGAACCTCAGGAGTAGTACAAAAGCTGGTGCGCTTTATAGTCTGGCAAGTTTACTTCACAAAAGCAGTTTATGAAAGAGCTTATTTTCTTTTCTTTCTTACTTTTTTCCGTTGTTTAAACATGCAAAACAAAACAGAGTCCAAAATAAACATCTCTTCTTGTCCAAAGTTTGTCAAATTTATCCATTTTCAAATTAAAAAGTAGTTCTCTGTAAAAGGTGAGAGGTGGAGTCAAACAATGGGACCTATATTTATTCTGTCCACCTCAAAGATACTAGCGACTAGATCATTGTCAGAGCTTCTTTCCCAAACCCAGTTGATCTCAAATGCCAAAATCTGACAGAAACCCAACCCAATTGACTCGTCACTTTCACTTCCAAACAACAAAAGTAGGAAGTGCATTTTAGACCTGCCAAATCCAGGCCAGACTGAGCACTTGGCATGTGATTAATATAGGCCGTGCTGCTTTCCACGACTCCCTTGAATGCTAATCTTACCACCAACGTACACACACACACACACGCCCACAACTCCCAAGAGAGGTGTGTGTGTGGTGGATGCTGTTTGATGTGGCCCGCCTGGTTTAATCTGCTTATAATCACTCACCCCCCTGGCACCGAGTCTGTGTATATGCGCAAGCTCCCCGTCCCACTACGAGCCGGGATAATGGCCGTGTCTTAAGAGGATTCCTGTAATAATGTTTAAAAACCCATACACTTAGATGTGCAGTAGTCATTATGAAGCTGTACTATGCAAAATAATGCCCATTCTGCCTGCACTGTACCTATTGTCCACTGTAAGTTTAGCTCTTTTTGTTTTAAATAGTTCACCTGTCATACTCATCTATGATTGTTTTATTTTTAAAAACTGCTGCATTGCTGGAATGGCAAATCTGTTTTTATCTAACGAAATATCTAGTCATTATTCAATTATAACAGTTCACTTTTCAGTTACAGGGTACACGCCTTGATTGTCTCATGGAGATGTAGCTGATTTGCCTGGAATGTTCCACAGTATGGCATTAAACTTGAAATCATATAAATGCAAAACAGATGGGTATTTTCATTGCTTAAAATACCATTAAAAAGATACATTCCCAGTTTGAATCTCTGCAGATTTGATATGGCCTGGTGGCGATGGCAATCCCTGGTGATGGATTAGTTTAATGCTACACCGTGGAACATTTAGCCAATAACACTCTATGGAGAAAAGCAGATGACACACCCTCTAGCGGAAAAGAAACATTAGCACTGTAATATGTAAATAGAGAACAGAAAATACAAGTTTGGTTTTGGTTTGTTGTTTTTACCATGTGATTCAGTTAATGTCTATTTGAATACAATTATTTTTCTCATATTCAGATTATACACTCCAAATTGACTGAATTGTTCTCTCTGGTTCCATTGGTTGGTTCCCCGTTATGTTCTAATTAAAACAGGTCTTAATTGGGAATACATGTGTGGTTTTGTCACATCTGGAGACATGTCATTACGGCGTCGCAGATGGTTTTTATGTGTCGTGTGTGTAAATCTGCTGCCTGAAATGATCCATGCAATGTCAAAAACAGGAGTGAATGATGACAATGTTATGGATTATTAGTCTGACAATGGCTTTTGTGATATACTTTATAGCTGTTAACGGTGTACAGTAGAGAGGGGAGTTTCTCAGTACATTCATGTCTTGCTTGCACTGGCAATTACCTTTTTATCTTTTTTATATTACCTTTTATGTTATATCTTTTCTTCTTTGTCTCGGGTGCAGCGGCCCAGAGGTGCTGCTGAATGCTGATGGACGTCCTTTTCCAGCTTGGCTGACCTTCAAAAGAGCATTTCCTCGAAGGCACCAGGAGGATATTTTAATTGGGACTAAATTAGTTTAATTAGTCGGAAATTGTGTGATTGCTGCTGATTGGTCGGTCAGGGTTCTTAGTTGTCGTTGGATTGCAAACGACCAATGACGGTTGAGAATACCTCTTCATCTGCTGTTTTAATATTCTGGTTTCAGTCTGGATAAATTATTATGCAAATCACTGCATTTGAGGAACCAGATGGTTTACTGTGGTCGCACTTAGAAGGAAAAGTCCAAAGGAAAGAAGAAGTCAACTACTGATTTGTGACCTCCTGAGCAGAATAACATGTTTTTTTGTCCCATGTTTTGTAAATAAACCCATTTGGATCTGCACTGAGGAAGCAGAGTTTTAGTTGTGGTTGCAGGGTTTTTATAGCTGGCTCGACTCTGCTGCTGCTGCCCCACCACAGACCACAGGCAGACGGGACCGTCCCATTTGGGGATGGGGTGGGCTGTGGTGCACATGGTGGGATTGGGTGGGTGTTTTTTTTTGTTGTTGTATGTTTTTACGCTAGACTAAAGTATAATTTTTTACAATTTATTTGTCATATAGACAGATTCCATATTGTATAGTGTACTTTATTTCCTCTGATCATGCTACATCTGTGTCCTTTATTTTGCCAATAAAGTCATGAATTAAATGTGGATAGTTCCAAAAAAATTTTATGAACCTAAATGAAATGAAAGGGAATATCTTGATATTTTTTGGCGTATACTGCTGGATGATATTATGTCAGTCCAACAGAAATGTGTTAAAACATGTCTTTAAATGTATTAGTTGAGGTTTAATTATCGGATGTATACAAAATGTCTGTAAAAGTATTCACAAAAGTGCAGAAATATCACTGTATGCCCTTTATTTGAAAGTTTACAACACAGCTTTTTAACACAGCTTTTTTTTTTTCTTAATCAGTGCCTTTTGTAGCTTTCCTTGCTATAAAAGATATACTCGCGATATTGTCTGTTTTGATATAATGCACATTTTTATTAATTTTAGCCTAAATTATTACATACATGCTGTAATTTGTACTAATATAAAGGGAAAAATACCCGTCATAAATAACACCTAAAGATCGCTGATCCAAATTCCTGCAGACCACAACGGCACAATAGTTCTTACAATATTATTACAATATTTCTCTGTCCACATCAAAAACACGACACATTGTTAGCCCACTTTGAGTTACATGTTGTCATCGGCATTTCTGTCATAAAGCTGCATAAACAAACAGGGAGAGAAGCTGTTAGTGGCAGGAGCCATACCGGCCCATTTCTCTCCTCTCTCTAATGAGCTCCATAAAGAGAACACCACATCAATATTTCAGAGCCCTGCGATCGCACCCAACACGAAGCACTACAGAGGTGTGCTGTTCTGCCTCTCCGCCACTTTTGTCATATTCCACACAGACAGGAAATGACTCTGCCAATAGTGAAAAAATTATACTGTGATAGAACTTTTTTCTTGTGTTCCAATTTTAATAAACTGTAACATTGGTATTTTGTAAAGAGACTAGTTGCATTACCAGTGTGTGAGGTAGTACCCTGAGCTAAATTGTAACATTGTAATAGACAAATTACACAAAATCAGCTGTGATGGGCTCACAATCTCATTACAATGGTGTTGTTCACATATTAGTTATATTAGTATTATTACTATATTAGTTTACTCCAAGTTGTATTAGATTATTTTGATAAGTCAACGGACCAGTTTCTATTTCTTAGACATTTTATATCAATACTGTGTTTTACAATGAACAACAATGTAATATGATAATCTGCTGATGTTATAGTTCATCACTAAGTACCCGAGGAGCATAATATCTCCTTTAAACATAAGGAACTCAAAAAAGGTTCCACAGATTAAGAATCCATAAACGATTTTTGTTTTATGACCCTCCATAAGTAATCTGTTAACAGTACTTTATTTTAATGGTGCAAACCCAGAGTGCCTGATACTGATGGAGTGGCTGACTGTCTGTCCCTGTGGCTTGGTGCTGGGTTCATGTTGCTGGTGAAAGGGATGGCTCTAAACTTGAAGTGTGTTTCCCTCCTCTTTGGGAGTGTCCCATTGGGGTCGCACACAGTGCGCTGCAGACATGAACCACTGGAGGCTACTGTCAGATAGAAACCATCTGTGTCCCTCAGATCTTTTCACAATATTTCTTATCTTTTTGTTTTCTTTATTTTTGTGTAAAGCCAAACAATATTGTTGAATGTGCTCTAATTGTAGGGAAACTACAACATCATAGGCTCAAGCATGAACCAACAACGTTCAGTACAGTAACCCTGAAATGTATGCACACTAATGTATGTATATTATGTAGGAAAACTACAGGTCCAAATTGTCAATCCATGGGTCTCCGAATGATGAACAATTATGACCGTTGCCATAGCAATTAACATTTAATAACGAAATATTGTATATTTTGAATGGACAAAAGTCCTCAAAATATCCCATATAAACCAGAAGCTAAAACATGAATAAAGATTGTGACAGTAATTCCAAAGACCAGGTCGACATTTTAAAACGTGGGATATTTTTGTTCTACTTGAAAAACTTTAGCTTTTAAACTTGCTGTTGCCTTGATGCAGCACAAGCCTAAAGCTGTGTTCAGGATGTGTGAGTGAGTCCCAGTGAGGTGTGAACAACCTAGAATAATTTAAATGGCAGTTTTGGAAAGCGTGTGCCGCGGGATGTTTTGATGTGAGTTTTAACTCAAAAATACTATTTGTAACTTGGTGCTGTCATTATGAATAAAAAAGTTTACTATGAGTGCATGCCTCATAGCCATTCATTAAAACAGAGGACATGGTGTGTTTCTCTTCAGGTGGATGAGCTGTATGAGGCGTTTTGCATCCAGAGTCGGTTGCGGGACGGTGCCATTCGAATGAAGCAGGCGTTCTCCTCGTCTCCTTCCACTAAAGCCACAAAGGAGAGCATCGCAGAGGTCAACCGCCGCTACAAGGAGTACACTGAGGTACTGCCCAATGGAGCGTTTAGCAAAGCTATGAGTTAAGTGACTTAAAATACAGTCGCTCAAGCTTAAGAGTAAAAAGTATCCAATTTTGAGACCATTCAAAAATCATAATTTTATATTTAGAATAGTGCTGGAAACCTGCAGCCAGATTTCTTTACTGAATGACTATCGTACAGTCTTGCAAGCTTGTACTTAAGCACAGAACTTATGGATCTAAATGTAATGTGGATATTTCCAATAAATGCATTAATTTGGTTATTTTGTACATAATTTGCCAGTTTTTATCATTCAGTAAACCTTCCATTCTTTATGTATGCGTCTTCCTTAAACTTTCCACACTTTAACGGTATGTGATTTTGCACCTGGCAGCCGCCCAAGTGGCTTACAATACGTCTTAATTATACACCTGTCTTCAGCTGCCACCTTGACTCGCGATGAGATCTAAGAGGCTTTGTGACGGCTCTGCAGATTACTTGATTACTGTTGTTGATGGCTTTTTGATCGTTTTATCTTTGTGCCTTATAGAACATGAGCACGTTCGAGACTGAGCTGGAAAACCTGCTCGGGGAGTTTCATATCAGAATGAAAGGTAAGATGCGAAACAAACCAGCAAACATGTGGATACATATATCATCTAAAACCAAGAAGCACGTACACAAATCATAAGGGGATGCTTCTTTTGGTTAATCAAAAATAAGTGCTTTCCTTTCATTTCCTTGGTCTATTTTAGGTTTGGCTGGATTTGCGAGGCTTTGTCCAGGAGATCAGTATGAGGTAAATACAAAATAACACTTATAAAACTTATGTCGTAATGTGTTTTCACAATAACAATACCTAAACAAATTCATTTACACTTCAGATTTTCATGAGATATGGGCGACAGCGGTGGAAGTTAAAGGGAAGAATTGAAGTGAACTCGAGGCAAAGCTGGGACGGAGATGAGATGGTGTTTATGCCTCTAATAACTGACCTCATCAATATTAAGGTACAGTGAGAATAGTTCATCTGTAAACTAGATTTGTATGTTTTTATTTCACTGGCCTTGTTTAGTCGGCATCATCTGACTGTATCTCGTGGCAAAAGGTCTCAAGAAAAAACTTGAAGCTGAGAACAAATGTTGTATTTTTGGTCGATCAGGTGACAGAGCTGAAAGGCCTGGCCACTCACATGTTGGTGGGCAGCGTGATCTGTGAAACGAAGGAGCTCTTCACGGCGATGCCTCAAGTGGTGGCGGTGGACGTGAATGACTTGGGCACCATCAAACTGAACCTGGAGGTCACGTGGTAGTAAGTGCTCAAGATGTTTAAATGTAATTTGCCTGTAGGGTGTGAGCCGGTAGGTTTCAATTATGTGATAAATACTGCCATCTGATGGAGAAAATTAACATTTAGTAAATTTGCTTTTTTTTTTTCTAGTACATGAACAACACTGTGCTAAACTTAACAATATAAACAAACCAGTTACTCCAAAGAATATTTAGCCATATTAATTTTTGGGAAGAATACTGAATACATGCATTATAATGTATTTTGCCATATATTCCATTATATGGTCCAATCGGAGTACTGTATTCTTAATACAATTTGCATTACATTTTATTGTGAAAATGTAAAATAGGACTTAAAAAGTCTTGACATTTCTTGCATGCATGCATCGCAAGAATGGTGTTTTCTATTTTTGTCACTAAATCAGTCAGTTCAAAGCATAACTGTATTCTGAATACCACCAAATGACCAGGATAAATGACCAAAATTTGTATTCTGAATACATATTTTTAGTACATGTATTTAGTTATTTCCCAACACTGGTTGTAATGGATATTATGGAGCTTATAAAATGTTTCCATTTAATAACTTTGATATGTTTCTCTTTCACCAGCCCCTTCGATGTAGAGGACCTGACTCTCTCATCTTCCAACGTGAGCAAAGCCGCAGCCATCCAAAGACGGGTGTCAGTTTACAGCCAAGGCACACCGGAGACCCCCACCTTTCAGGACACCTCCTTCTTTGTGAGTACATCCTCTACTAACCTGATAGATGAATATGTGTTATGTGTTTTAGGGAAACCTGGACTAAGCAATTTTGTCCCATGCTGTAGTTGCTACTATCCCAAACACTAACCCACAGTCGTTCTTCTTTTTACATGCTCTTACCTGCACTCTATCCCACTTAACACATTAACCCACCGTCACTCAAATCCCCCCTGCCCCGTTTGCGCTTGTGTAAAACAGTGGCAGCCGAATCCCATGGAGCGGCAGCACCTCTCCTTCCTGCACATGCTCCGGGACACGCTGCTAGAAAAGCTGAGGCGCAGTCGCTCCTTTGGGGACCTGGCCTCACTTCGGCCAAGGCCCAAATCCAGTCTGGAGGTCTATGTGAGTGTGGGGTGTGCTGTGGTGCTCAGTCTGTCTCTGTTTTTGTCTGGTGACTTTGAGTGCATCCATGGTACAATGAATAAATCACAGTCGTCATTTTCAGTCCCTGTGCATGCTTTCTACTGCGTTGTGTTTGGTTGAAATTGCTTTTCGTATAAAATATTCTTTTTAAAGATGCACTATGTAACTTTTCTGGTTGAGGAACAGACACCTGCTTGTCTCCGTGGAGATGCTATTGCCTTGTCTGTGGATCAGGCATGATCGCAACAGTGGGAGCTGGTCCAGATGGATTCAAGCGTTTGTAAACTCACAAATTCAAAGAATTCATCTTGCTGGCCAGGTTAAAAATCACCCCCATGTAGACAAACAGGTGGCGGACCCTTGGCCTGTAAAGTTATATAGTTCATAGTTACATATTCTTGTATATACTTTGCATGAATCCATTTAGGCTTAATTGAAACTGAAGTTTTTATTCCGATTTTTAATCCAACCACAAGCCAGTGTTGTCATTGTGATGTTCTTAGTTAAGCCTGAATAAATCTTAGCCGTTTTCCCACAAAGCTCATTTAAATCCACATGCAACTTTTTCCACAATGGGAGGCAGGTAAATTTATACAGCAGTACTTTAAAAAAGTTAACAGCTATTGAATGGCAAAAGTAAGTCGCTAAAATCATAAAGTACAAACTTGAAGTGCTTACACTTGTATCAGCTTGAACTCTGGGTGGACTGTTGAGTTTTATAGAGTGAGTTGTAAGATATAGTGATAAATATTACACTCATCTAATCTTTAGTGTATTTTATAAGGGTGTACTTTAAATTCTGTATGCTAATTCAGTTGTTTTCTATTCAGTCCACTTTACCAGATGACGTCTTTGAAAACGGGGGCTGCGGTGTGGCCGAATGCAAACGCCTTTCTTTCACCTTCTCGGACACTTCAGTTTCCACAGCAAGCCCTGCCCCCAGCACACACTCAACCGCCCAATCAAATCCCGAGATCACAGTCACGCCCCCAGAAATGGACCTATTGCCTGCACACTTCTTACCGCCGCGGGAGGACTCGATCGTGGAAGAAGATTTGGTGGAGGAGGAGGAGTATGAGGAAGATGGAGAGACGAGTCGAGGGACGAGCGGTAGTTTGGCCAGCGATGAGGCAGAGGCGGCTGAGGACTCTGAATGGGAACGTACGGAATCCCAAAGAAACTCGGGATCTCATTGTGGATCTGCTTCAGAAAGCCACTTGACAACTGTAGCACCAGAGGATGTTTTTCTGGACCAAGCAGACGAACTAAAGCCGGTGGAGTTGGACACAGAAGAGCCAGGTAATCTGACCCGGCAGCTGGTGAAGAGGCTGACGTCTTCTGAGATTGAGCCTCCAGTGGTGAGATCGGCGGAGGCAGGAGGAGTGAGTCTGAGCTGGACCGGGGAGGGTAGCAGGGCCTTTCTGGAGAGCGGGCTGGAGGAGGCGATCCACAGCCTGCTCATGAGGCTGGAGGCTCTGACGCATCGATGCAGAGAGCTGCAAGATCTGGAGCAGGAAGTCATGAGATTTGAAGACCTCCTAAAGGTGAATTTAAACCTGGTCTAAATCAGGCGATACTGAGAAAATCTTTTCTAAATCTTTTCTTGGTGGTTCTTTATTGGTCATTAAGTCAAATGTGAAATAAATGACAATGGCAAATTGTAGCTCAACTTTATAATTTATCTTGATTTTAATCCAAATGAGGTATTGTCTTCTTAATGAACACATTTTTCAAATATATTATATTAATATATACACAATACAATGGAATATAGTAATATAGTAGTTTTAACATATTTAGTACATTGACACTCTTCAAACGTGATCTCTTTTTCTGCAGTGTCGCATCCCGGGCCACAGGAGCCGCTCATCCAGCCTCAGTCTGACAGTAGAGAGTGCTCTGGAGAGTTTTGACTTCCTCAATACTTCCGATTTTGACGATGAAGACACGGGAGACGACAACACTGTACTTAACACCCCCCCACAGAGGTCCCCAGTGTTTGACGTAGATGGAGAAGCTATTGGGTATGTACAAGTCATAAGACATTTTACATTGCCGTTAGATTTTTAGAAGCTGTTATAATGTGTTCTATTCTTATTTAGGGGTCAACATCCAGAGGCCAGAGGACACTTGAGTGAAGCCTTGACAGAGGACACTGGAGTGGGCAACAGTGTGGCAGGAAGCCCCTTACCTCTCACCACAGGGAATGAAAATCTGGATGTGGCGATTGTCATTCACCTTCAGTACTGCAACCACCTCATTCAGGTATAAATAGCTTCTTACTATTACAAAGCAAGAAATAATACAATTTGCGACGCAATGTGACAAGATTGCCCTCTAGTGGTCAGAGGTGATGCTGATTGTGAAGTATCAAATTTGTCAGATTTGAAGTATTTTGTTTTGCGCTTTGACTAAAATTGAAAAAACAGAGTAAGTTTTTATGACTTTTGTCTTTATGATTGATATACCATATTTAATTATGCCTTTTGCATTTGCACTGTCAGTTGCTGTCCAGTGGCGTGGGAGTATGGCAGAAACGCAGTTTACTGAACAAACTTGATGGACAGACACAGATGCTGGAAGAGCTTTCAGAAATCACTGCAGAGAAAATGGGAGCAATTACATGTGTCCCTGATGGTATGAAGCAAACATTATACATCATTTTTACCATTAGCTTTTCCTGCAGGTGTTGAAGTTAGTTTGACCTTGTATTTTCAGTCCTGCCAGGCCTCGCAGAGCGCTCCAAGATGATTTCTCTGTGGTCAGAGTGCAGCGGCTCATCTGGGCTTTTCCACACCACTCTGGACCGCGTTTTTAAACATATGAACCAGTGTTTTACCGCCGCCCTGCAGGACAAACACCCACACAGAGTAGAGAAAGGTCACTAACCTTTTATTCAAATCATGTTTAGTATGCCAAACATTTTATTGTGATTTGCATGATATTAATGTTGTCTTTTATTTTGTAGTGATTGGTGTGGTTGTGGGCGAGATGGTGGACAAGACTGACCTGGCAGCTGGGTCCACCTCTGCGGTCAATGCACTGTCCCAGGACGTCCTGACTGTGTTCCAGTTCAACTGTTATGTGCTACAACATGGAGTTCACAACATGGAGACACATCTGCTCAACCTGGCCAGAGAAGGTGAGTTTCTGAACGTCATCAAGTCCACTTTTTTTATTTAAGTATTTTAAGTATTTTAAGTAAAGTATTTTTAAGGTGTCTGAAAGGTGCCTGATGACTATACCTGTATTTAAAGTTGGGGTAGCTGATTTTCACATGACAAAACCGTACGTAAGTCCCTAGCTCTCAGAAACCCTTTGTTACATTGTTAATATTCACAAGCATTAATATTCGGGGGGTTCTTTTTATTAGACGCAGACAGCACACAGCGGTCACATTTTTCACAAAGGGCTGTTTTTTAAAATAAAATATTAAATGTAACATTGTGCTCACATTGATTCTAGCTGTTTAATTATTGTTTTATTTCTCATCTCAGAGGTGTTTGCTGATGCCATATCGAGTGGGGATCATGGCCTGTGTCTGTCAGAGCTACAGGAGGTGCCCCTGTCATCACTTTGGCCCCGAAACCAAACCTTGAGATCCCTGGCTGCACTTCTCACTGCAGCAAATGCAGAAGTGAACAAGACTGCAGCCGACTACCTCTCCTCTGCCTCCTCCAACAGTTTCTTCAGGACCAGGGTGAGTGAATTACAAAGAAGAACATGAAATAGTACTTGTGACCGTCATGCGATAACACCATCTGATGTTCACAGGCCGTGGAGTGCTACACACAGGCACTGTCCGAGGCAGGAGTCCAGAGCCAAAGAGCGGCCTGTTCAGCACTCAGCTGTCTGCAGGTCAGCAGACACATCTCGTGTCAAAATACTACTACGCATACTTTTCACATTTTATTATTCAACTAGTTTTAACACCCAACTGTTGAAGGAGTATGCATATGGCAGGTTCATAGACCGTACATATCACTGTACTCCCCTAGCCCGCTTTCCACATTAGAAGTATCCATGGAGGCGGTCCTGGCTCCATAAAGCCGAGTTGCCATTTACTTTCTATTGGGACACTGGTGCCCTTTACTCTGTAACTGTTTCGGTCAAACTCACCATCTTGGAACTAAAATGTCAGTTTTGACACACTCTACATGATCCTGGTGGGGTTTTTTTTCCTCATTAGGTTGTTCATAAAACAAGTTATTAGCAATAATAACTGACCAATCAGGTGCTTCCTTTTTCAGGGACCAGTTTCGCTCGTGTTAGCAACAGGTTTGATTGAGAGGGGCGGAAACCGTTAACAACCTCACTCCTGATTGGTCCATGTGGTTGCCACGATACGCACTTGCCAAATATGGAGTCTGGCTCCACTTTAGCCGCTATAACTGCTAGCCACGATTGGCTTCATTTGACTGGAGCCAAACGCTATGGGTGACGTCACATTCCCATAGTCCATCGATATGTACGGTCCTATGGGCAGGTTAGACTACTCGCGTCACTAAAACCTAGTTAACATAAGAACATTTTAAAATGTGTTTAAAATCTTGCCTATAGTTTTCCCTAGTTTGACAATTTTGGGCAAGTTTATAATTTTACTCCCTGGTTTGGATACAAGTTTGTATGTTGATAACTTTTTAGAGCCTAGTACTTCCTGTACTTTTCAACTTTTCTTCCCAAACTGCCATTTGACTGATATAAGACTCTGATTTATATTTACCACAGGTACTATTGCCCCAAAACATTGTTATATATAAAATACATTATTATAAAATCATGTAAATCTGTCAGATGCAGTAAGCCAATATCTTATACAATATTCTGTTGTCTTCTAGGCTGTTGAAAGCATTAAGGCTGTGGTTGCTTTGTGCGATTCAGCCGATGAGGAGTTGCGGCACGTTGCCATAGAAACGCTCCTCACTTTTGGTAAGTTGAAACCCATTTCCATCTATTCAAATACATCTAATCCTTAAGTCTGACATGACTGATCCTGTGGTGTGTTCAGGTGACGAGGGGCGGCTGGCCTACGAGCAGCTGGACGCCGTTCCAGGCGAGATGCTGCGTTTAGGGACACGACGGGGCAACGCTGTCACCACTGCCTTCTGAGCCACACTGATCACTCCACGTCTGACCTCCACTAATGCCACTCTGCTGCAGTGCATTGGAGACTGAGCTACCACAGTTTACACTGCTATGATGCTGCCTCATAAAGACAAAACCACAGCTCATTTTCCCTTCATCTGACTGCTTTCTGAGCCAGGATGACCACTCAGCTTATACTATATATATATACTATTGCTTTGATGCAGTCTTCTCGGATCATATTAATATATAAACACTTTAAACTAGGCTATAATGCACAAAATAATCTTAATAGGTTGCTCCAATGACTTACAATTTTACAATTACAATTAGTAAACTACTACTCATAAGTCATAATGAAATATCAGAGGCGCCTGTGAATATGGCTCATTTTATTCAAATGTTTCCATTCATTGTCTATTTCCATTGGGTTTTATGTTTCAGTGACTTTTTATAAATGAGAAATGTTTAGCAGTGAGGACCATTATCGCAGAGGAACTTCTGTAACACGTTGAGCCTTGGTGAAAATTAGTTTACAACTTTTGAGGAAGAAAATGGCGGGAACAATGCCCTGTCTCGTTTTGTGTATGAATTTTTCATGCTTGCAGCTTAACAAGTGCAATTTGTTATATATATTTGTAATTTTATTAGCTTTGAACCAGTATAATGTCAAGCAGGTTTCTCAAACTGCTCTTTTGTAAGTATATTTTTTCTTGGCTTAGCAGGCACCAAGCCAGCCTGTGGCAATAGTAATGTGAGAGACGGTGAGCTTGTGTTTTAAGTTGTTCTGGACTGATTAAAAGTCTGCAAAGATTTAATTTAAATGAAGTTTTGTTCATAAGAAAGCTGCAGGGTGGACTTTGATATCTTTGAATTCAGTCTGGAAAATGGGGACAATTTGTAACTACTGAGTCTGGTGCTGGTGCACAATGACAAAGTCTCATTTGTTTTATTTATTTACTCCAATCTAATATACCTTGAAGTTATATTGTATCATGTAATGGTGACATTATGTAAATTAACTGTACATTTGTTTTATTTTGGATAGGTCTCATCCAGTGTTGCCATGCAAGTTTTTGCATGTGCATCTTTACAAATAGTTTATTTTAAAATTCTAGATTATATTCTGTTACATTAGATTTTATTGTCCAATTGTGCGTGCTGTATTTTTGCCGGTCAGTGGCACAATATCTTAAAATTTTGATTTAGAAACATAACCAAAGCAAAATTTTGTCATGTAATTAATCCATTCAAGCAGAATGTATTTTCAATACACTTCTACAGAGCTAAACATTAAAAAGCACAATTTAACCCCATATGAATCTTGTTCAGTCAAAAAGCCATATTCAGTTGTGTTGTTTTTATCAAGTGTTTTGTACATCTGTAAATGTTTTTACTCAACTCAAATTGTGACTTTAACAGTATTTGGGAGGGTGCTTAGTCTGTGACATAAAAGCACTCACTAACACACACATGTGCATTAGTTTGTGCTTTGCTCCCTTCGGCTTCAGTGCAGATCCTTTACATAAAGTTTGATTCGCATTTTCATCTGCTCACATTACAATAAAGTTTTATTTTTACATATTTACACACTGTCTAAGTTTTAGCTTCGATAAACAGAATTCTTATACAAAAAGCTTTTTCAGAATCAAATGGTTAGTCATTTTGCAGTTACGGACAACCTGAAATAATGTGCGAATTGAAACGGGTGTTTCGACAGTTTCGAAGCCCCGAAGCGCATGCGCTTCGAAACACTGCTCCGAATGTCCGAAACACGCATATAATTACAACTGACTGTTCACAAGGTGCCAGTGAGTTGTGCTGGATGTGTCTCAAACATGTTAAAGACTTTACAAAACAAGTGAGTACTTCACCAAACGACACTTGTAGTATTAAAACATACCACTAGATGTCACTCTGGAGAAGTGTTTCGAAGCCTCAAGTTTGGTTCTTTGCCGTTTCATGAGGCCTCACTTTGCCCATCACTACGGACGAGCCGACATCAAAATGCATGTTCAATAGTTTAGGATACATTCAACCTTAGATCACAATAAACTGAGCATGGAAATCTGTTTTATACATTTCTGACGAACTCCGCATTATGTTAAGGAAACGTAAGAGTTAGATTTTAAATTTCAAAACCATGACCCCGATAAGCGGTAAACCTGTTCAAATCAATTGGTAATTGTAATGTTGACTTATTTAGTTAAAACATGGTCAGTGTGTTATAATTTGATGTTTGAGTTCTCGGACCATCAGAAACCAGAATAAGCCTTGAGTCTCAAAACAAATCACATGCACCCCCTTTCTGATCTTAAGATGCAGTTGCTGGGCTTTAGTGACCAATCACGACTGAGCATGCAGGAGGAGATACTAGTGTCTCCATTAATGGATTTCTGCTCCCTATTGAGGACTTGCAATGGCAACAGTCCCAATTTTTCCATCACTGATAGATGGATAAACAAGTTAAGACATTGCCAACCCTCAGATGTGATTGCATTTCCTTTTAAACCGGCTACATACAGTGCCATTGGGTGAGCATTTTATTTTAACAATGCATAACATTTCAAATGTCTGACAAAATCAACCATACCTTAGAAAAAAAAAAAAAAAAAGTTAACATGTGTCAAAGAGCTAAAAACATAAAACCAGGGCATGAAAACAAGTCTACAAAAACTTGAAAGTCAGTTTAAGACCATAGGTCCAGGTCTTGGTCTTATTCCTGTTCATTTGAATCTTCTCGCTCAGACTTTTCTGGAGCTTCTTCTGTTTCGCTTTTGTTCAGGTCTTCAGTGGCCTTTGTCACTGCATCCTCCTCAGCAGTGTCTTTGGTTTGGACAAGTAAGTCCTCATCCTTCTCCAAATCCTCTTCAGCATCAAGTGCAAGATCTCGCATTTGTTCAAGATTATCTGGGCTCTTTCCAGTGAGTCTCTGTGGCAGAGGACAAATTGTGAAAAAGTTTTTTATATTTTATAATATGATATAATATATAGGTCAGTTCATTACCTCAATCATATCAGCCATGTACTGAACATGCTGTGCCAATTCCTGCAGCTCTTCGTTCTCATCCTGAAGCTTTGAAATTTCAAAATTTTTTGTCTCAACTTCTTTGTGGAGCTTTTGGGAGAAAGAACAAACACTTAATGATCATACAAAACAAGTTATTCAACCATAAGACTAAGGGAGCGTGGGAACAGGGCAAAGGCAGGCTAAACATTACCCTCACCTTCTCGTTTTCTTGTAGAACATTATACAGGGCTTTACGCCTCTCTTCTGCCACCTCTTTCCAGTATGCTGAAGGGGGAATTTCTGTGATAAAGAACACAATTTAAAATAATGTTTGGTGTAGTGTGTCAAGTTGTAGCATTATGCATTTAGACACAAACCTTTGACCATTAGTTCATAGGCCCCATTTGCCTCACTGTCTCCAGAATCAAGAGCTTCTGTTTGCGTAGATTTGACTTCAACCTTCACCCTCTTTAGACCCTTAATTTGTTCTGGAACCCATTGTTTTCGCTTGGGATTGATCCTTGACCCCTAAAAACCAACACATTTAGTAAAATCTGACAGTAGTTCACTTTGGCAATAGGAATCGTCAAAGCAAATGTAAAATACAAGCGTGTACCTGTGATGACTTCCCCAGCTCTTGGTTCACTGCTGAAGGCTGCAGTAACTGAAGTGTTGTCCTTTGTGGTCCCATTGATTTTTTAGAAGTAGAAAAAAAGCTCTGTAACAGAACAGAAAATGGACATTTAAGTACAGGCTTTGAAACAACAACACCAAACTCCATTTACCAAGGTTTTAGTGTGCCTTTAGTTCAGTTACTCTGTCACCATGCAAGGCTTAAGTGAAGGAGCTGAACACAACACAGGTGTGGGAACACAGCTTTCTCAGTCGTGGGAAAGCGACCTAACGCTCATTAAACTGCAATCAACAGCTGAATGTGTTAATGTTTAGCTCTGCAGCCAAAAAGTGAACCAGACAACGGATTACTGACATGGTTAGAATATATACATCTTTAAAGACATCTTGGAATTTTGCCTTTTTAGTCATAGTTTACCCTAAAAGTCCATGTTCAAATTAATGAGTAGTTAAGTATTAAATCAATGAGAAGCATTACTTACCAGGATGTTCTCGTTGGACTTCTCCTGCTTGAGTTTTCCACTGGAAGCCATGTCTTTTCAGAAATACCTGTGATATGTACAAGAAAATTAAATAGTTGACTAACAAATGTTGGAAACTAAATAAAATCTAATCCAAACAATATGATCAAACAATTCTTATAAAAAGCTACTTGCGTTTTATATTTAATCGACTCGAAGCTATTCCACATTCAGCAACACCAAAGCTAACAACGTCCAAACAGACGAATAGACCATTTGGTGATGA